>JAWPHD010009593.1:0-102081 GCA_037043455.1 Cyrtodaria siliqua | reverse complement strand
ACGCTATTCCATCAAGTTAACGCCATGTTTTACCGTTCCTAACAAGTTATCCTGACCTCACGCTATTTCATCAAGTTAACGCCATGTTTTACCGTTACTAAGTTAACCTGACCTCACGCTATTCAATCAAGTTAACGCCATGTTTTACCGTTCCTAACAAGTTATCCTGACCCTCACGCTATTCCAACAAGTTAACGTCATGTTTTACCGTTCCTAAGTTATCCTGACCTCACGCTATTCCATCAACTTAACGTCATGTTTTACCGTTACTAAGTTATCCTGACCTCACGCTATTCCAGCAAGTAAACGCCATGTTTTACCGTTCCTAACAAGTTATCCTGACCTCAAGCTATTCCATCAAGTAAACGCCATGTTTTACCGTTCCTAACAAGTTATCCTGACCTCACACTATTGCATCAAGTTAACGCCATGTTTTACCGTTCCTAAGTTATCTTGATCTCACGCTATTCCAGCAAGTTAACGCCATATTTTACCGTTCCTAATACGTTATCCTGACCTCACGCTATTCCAGCAAGTTAACGCCATGTTTTACCGTTCCTAAGTTATCCTGACCTCACGCTATTCAGCAAGTGATCGCCATGTTTTACCGTTCCTAAGTTATCCTAACCTCACGCTATTCCAGCAAGTTAATGTAACAGTATTAGTCATTACTTGAATGATACAGCCCCCTTAAAGTAATACTTGTACTTAAAAGTTATCTCCCTTGATGCACTTGATATTGACCAATCTGAATGTTTCTACTATAGACTTGCCTCTTTTACAATAAACAATGAATGGAACCCATGTGTAATTCTTGACTTCTCCACAACAATATTACATGGTGTCAGAAATCTGAATCAACCACGTCATCCTTGTGTCATATCATACATTGGATACTTGTTATTGTTTTCTGGACACAATCAGTTAAGGACATTAACTTATTTGTTGGATATTGATGCTGGAAATGGAATTACCACATTCGTCAATACCACGCATGGTCATCTCGAGATTTACCGAATGCCTTCAAACAATTTAAGGCACACACAGAGTTTATGTTTGGTAGCCTCTGAAAGCAAAATCAGAGGAAGAAAAGTGCAACTACCTGATGCTTTGGGTAGGGGACAAAGGGAGACAAGTATTCTCCACTTGGATCTCACAGCCGACAACAAAAACTCTTGAAGTCATATTACGACAACTTCGAGTTGTACTGCAAACCCAAGTCAAATGAGATTTACGCACGATATCGGTTCAAATCCAGAACTCAATCCTATGAAAAATTTGAACAATTCGTCACTGATCTCAAGTTATTGGTGAAAGACTGTGGCTACCCTGCACCCATGGAAGATCAGATGGCTCGTGACCACATTGTATTTGGTATCAGATCACCAAAAGTCAGGGAGAAACTGATTAATGAAGGGACTGGATTAACATTAGACAAATGCATTGACATACCCAAGACCTATGAAATGAGCCAAGCTCAGATGAAAGAGATGAGTCATGGATCAGATCCACTGGACATTCATGCAGTTAAACGACACACACGACCGACAGGAAAACCCTCTACAGGAAGACCCAGTCCAAGACGCTCCCATCACAGCCAGTCTAGTTACAGACAGGAGAAACAAAATTGTGACAATTGTGGCTAATCACATGCTTCTTAAGACCAATGCCCAGCTCATGGTCAAACATGCAATTATTGTGAAAAAAATGAATCATTTTGCAACCACGTGCAGGAAAAAGACTATGGATAATTATTCAAAACACAGGAATTATAAGGGCAAACATGTTCACCAGGTAACAGGTAGTCCAGATCTTGACCCTAGTTCAGACCAAGAGTACGACTCTGATTTCTACGTTGACTCGATCAGTTATGATCAGTTAGGCAGCCAGGCTTTTGCCACTTTGCAAATTGGTCCTCATGCTAAACAGGTAAAAATGAAAATTGACTCTGGAACACAGGTCAACATTCTTCCCGTGAAGACATTTATGGTCCATTGACCCCAGCCAAAAAACAATTGACTGCTTATGATGGAAAGCCTCTTATGGTTAATTGGTGCATAAAATGTGCCGTGTTCCTTTCACGATGTGCATGTGAGTTCTTTGTTGTAGAAACTTCCTCTACTCCAATTATAGGTCTTGATACCAGTCTATCGCTCAATCTGATCAAGCTTGTCTATGCTGTCGACTCTGACCGTGAGCCCAGCACGCCACATGACAAAATGTCTATCCTGTCCGAATACAGAGACATTTTTACTGGTATTGGCTTGCTTCCCGGTGAATGCGAAATTCACTTAAATGAAAATGCTCAACCCGTTGTACATGCACCGCGAAGAGTGCCAGTTGCTCTTCGCGACAGGCTTAAATCGGAACTTGACCGAATGGAACGCAGCGAAATCATAGTTAAAGTCTCAGGGCCTACTGACTGGGTTAATAGTCTAGGATTTGTTTTATCTGATTGGTCATTCTTCAATAGTTCCAATTTCTAATGCTTACTCAATGTGTCAAACTCAGTTTATTAAAATTGTATATCTTCATTTTCTAATAAGTGAGATGTAACAGTATTAGTCATTACTTGAATGCTAAAGCCCCCTTTAAAGTAAATACTTGTACTTAAAAGTTATCTCCCTTGATGCAATTGATATTGACCAATCAGAATGCTTCTGCTATAGACTTGCCTCTTCTACAATAAACAATGAATGGAACCCATGTGTAATTCTTGACTTCTCCACAACAATATTACAGTTAACGTCATGTTTTGCCGTTCCTAAGTTATCCTGACTTCACGCTATTCCATCAAGTTAACGCCATACCACGCTCAGCACACCCAGTTAAAGTGACAAGTCATGTTGTCTTGCTGAAAAAGCGGCGGTATCGTCTTGAAATAACGTGAGGTCGGGGTAGTTTCATAGGAACGGTAAAACGGTTGGACAAAACTGGTATTAAGATGTGTGACTTTTGTGTTTTTACACAGTGACTTTAACTGAACACTATACACAATGTTAAAGAATATCAAACTCCTCAATAACCACTCAGCAATGCGTATTTTAATAAACCATATTATATACTCGTATAATCTTCTGTTGCGTTTTCTTTGACCGACAGTATACATATCATGACCATGGACACAGTGGCATCAGAGAGGCTCAAACCTTTGACCTCAGGGTCCAAGCGCAAACCAGAGATCTCCAGATACAACGTCTAAGATGTTACCACGTAGGCCACACTGAAAAATATCTTAGTTTCCCCAAATCCGACCATAGCTTTTTCAAAGGGTAAGTAGGTAGGAATGTTTTACTTCCATGTATGGCAGATTGTGTTTTGAATGCTGTTTAAAGTTTAACTGTTTGTTGGGACTTAAAACACTACTATAATTCGTAAAGATGATTTTAGTACTGGGTGCGTATTGCGGTGTTGAAAATCTTAATTTACATACTATTCCTATCTATAATAATTAGTAAAATCAAATTAATAAAGATGAAGAGGAAATATTTATTAATTTGTTCATCAATTGTTTCCGAAACACTGTCATTTTGCTTTTTCACTGTCAAAGGGCTATCGACTTCAATAGTTAAAGAATGTTCCTACTATATACTCATCTGAAAAATCTGAGGTCGGGTTTGGGCAAATTAAGCTGAAAAGACAAGTTTGCAGACGGGACATATTTTTTGTACCGGTCGCGTTCGGGGAAACACCAATAATGTTAATGCCTTTAATCACTACGGCGCCTTTGCGGTGGTCAACTAAATAAATAATAAAAAAACACGCCTTTTTTTTACTTACGGTACTTGATCCACTGTGGCAATGGGAACGCGGAACTGAAAACCAGCATACAGGCAAACAACAACAACAAAAGTCGTACAAGCATTGTCGATTACAATCCCAAAACAGATTCAAAACCAACTAAACCTAGCCAGTTGTCGAGCCTGACTGAGCTAATCCGACACTGATACGCCTCACTGATAAATACCAGTGCAGACGTAATATCAAATATATATATACCCATGAAACAATGCAGTTCTTCTAATTAAGATGATATGCATTATTTAAATTGAAGTAATAATAAAGCAATAAATGATGTTACGGTAATTGAATATTTTTTGATGTATGAAAGGGAACGATGACATAAGTTGTTCCGTATGTTGTCAACATTTTTGAATTATATTAAACATCAGTGTGATATGTACTGTCGCTAACTGATTTACGGGACGTTGTTGAATGAGTGGGGGAAAAATGGACTTCATCACCGCGCACTATTCCACACTATATAAACGGTGTGAATGGAGAACGTGCTGTTTAAACCACCCACATCTATTTCACTTCCAGGTAAGGGATGAAGGAGAAGGAGTGTGGGGTCTGTACAACGGCGCAATGATCCAGAAATCAGTGGCGTTGGTGAATGAAGTGGGTGTGGTCTGTACCACCGCACAATGGTCAGGCGAGTTGAGTGGGGCGTGGTATGTACCGTCGCTCACTGATCGGGCGATTTGAGTGGGGAGTGGTACATGTATGTCCATACATGTATGTACCACCGATAACTGATCAGGTGAGTTGGGTGAAGGCGTGTCTGTACTACCGCACAACAATCGGACGAGTTGAGAGGGGCGTGGTTTGTATCACCGCACAATGATCAGACAAGTTGGGTGGGGCGTGGTATGTACTACCGTACATTGATCGGGCTGGCTGAATGTGGCGTGGTATGTACAAACGCTCAATGATCGGGATAGTTGAGTGGGGCGTGGTATGTAGTACCGTACATTGATCGGCCTAGTTGAGCGGTGCGTGGTCTGTATCACCGCACAATGGTCGGGATAGATGAGTGGGGCATGGTATGTACCAACGCACAATGGTCGGACAAGTTGAGTGTGGCGTGGTATGTACCACGGCACAATGGTCGGGATAGCTGAATGGGGCGTGATATGTACCACGGCACAATGGTCGGGATAGTTGAGTAGGGGCGTGGTATGTACTACCGTACAATGATCGGGCTAGTTAAGTGGGGGCGCATTATGTACCACCGCAGAATGATCGAGATAGTTGAGTGGGGCGTGGTATGTACCACCATACAATGGTCGGGATAGTTGGGTGGGGCGTTTTCTGTACTAACGCACACTGATTGGGCTAGTTGAGTCGGGCGTGGTATATACACAATGATTGGGATAGTTGTGGGGCGTGGTCAGAACCATCGCACAATGGTCGGGATTGTTGAATGGGGTGAGGTATGTACTACCGTACAATGATCGGACTAGTTGAGTGGGGCGTGGTATGTACTACCGTACAATGATCGGTCTAGATGAGTTGAGCGTGGTATGTACCACCGCAAAATGATCGGGATAGTTGCGTGGGGCGTGGTATATACCACCGCACAATGATCGGGCTAGTTGAGTTGGGTGTGGTATGTATTACCGCACAATGATCGGGCTAGTTGAGTTGGGCGTGTTATGTATTACCGCACAATGATCGGGCTAGTGGAGTTGGGCGTGGTATGTACCACCGCACAATGATCGCGATAGTTGAGTTGGGCGTGGTATGTACTACCGTACAATGATCGACTAGTTGAGTGGGGCGTGGTATGTACCACCGCACTATGATCGGATAAGTTGAGTGGCGTTGTG
Organism: Cyrtodaria siliqua; assembly: GCA_037043455.1. Classification (NCBI taxonomy): domain Eukaryota; kingdom Metazoa; phylum Mollusca; class Bivalvia; order Adapedonta; family Hiatellidae; genus Cyrtodaria; species Cyrtodaria siliqua. The sequence continues at coordinate 96,469 of JAWPHD010009593.1, read as the reverse complement.
GTCTGTACCACCGCACAATAATCAGGCGAGTTAAGTTTGGGCGTGGTATGTACCACCGCTCAATGATCGGCCGAGTTAAGTAGGGGCGTGGTCCGCGGCACCGTAAACTGATGCCAGATTTGGGGCCACGGGTTAATACTAGAACGCGGGATTGATATCTGTAGTTGAGGCAGGCGGGTGTGGGATTCTGTTTTCAGGAAGAAGTGTAACTGCGTTGTGCACTTATCTAAAAATAATATATGTAACATAGTCTTTGACAAGTACTTGAAATGTCAGTGTTCCCATTTCCTTATATTAATGCGTTAACTGTAGCACGAAGTTCTTTAATTGCGTCTACTAAGACTCACCGTGCTAGTAAAGTTAAGGTCAAGGAAGTTTAAGTAACCCGCCTTTATATCCGCCTTCTTTATGCACTGTGATTACTCCGCACACGTGCCATCACATTGCCAGGCGAATTCAAAGTATCAGTGTAGTTTGATTGCTTAACTGCATCATTGATAACATATCAATTTTGACGATGTTCATGCCTATGGTTAGCCATCAGGGTCAAAGCAAAACTGTTACTAGTGTCGGGTCTTGGTTCTGAAGAACATAGCGGAGCGAAGAAACCAGCAGCAGGCCGTCACGCATAACCATAACAGCATGTTTTCATAGATTGTTTAGGCTACGCGTAACCTTCTTTGAAACGCTGCCATTAGGCCAAATACGAAGAAACGCGTAACTTCAACATCATTTGATTAAGCAAATCATAACCCGCAAATGAAATGATACCATACGGTTACGCGTAACATAATTTGCTTACGCATAACACATGCATGCTTTGACCTTGTCGGTCAGGAGCTTATGATTGACGTTACACTCGACAGATGTTACGCGTAACCATCACTTTAGTAACGCGTAACCGATTGTCATATGTTCACTAGCTGATAACGTCATGCGTAACTTGATTCTGTTTCACAGCGTCTCCGTGGCCGAATGGTTAACGACGCTGCGTTGTAAGCCTTCGCCTCTCACTGCTGCGGGTTCGACTCCCACTGGGAGTTCGACTTGTAAGTGAGGAAGTGTCGATTCTTACGGATGGAGGGAGATGTACAGTACTGGTTCTACACAGGAAAAGTGGGTGGTCTGCGGCCTCCACCACAAAACATCCACCGTCATATATAACCTTACATGTGTTGATAATGACGTAACAAACAAACAAACAAATCACGTAGAATTGTTAACGTTTTCATCCTGATGACTAACCATACACGTCATGGTAAAATACAACCTGGTTTCGAGTATTATTATGTATTCTTATGGCATGTCTCGTGTTTTTTTAGAAATTATGTCCATTAAAACCCAGGTTACCAATTATAACTTGTGTGCAGTGTATTATATATTTAAGTCAATAAAACCTTTGGCAGAAAGAATCGCGTGTAACGTAACGTCGTTCACTTAGTCATCATTCTGTTATTTTGTCATGTAAGGGAGAATCGTTGATTGCTTAAAGTCATCGATCGATCTTTAGGATATTTAAATTAATAGGATAAAATTCTGATTTATTACCATATATGTACATAAATATACATTTTACATGTAATAAATATAAAACAATGAATGAATGGTGTTTTACGGCACGTCAACACATAAATAGGTCATATTGTGCGCAAAAACTGATGAATGATGAATAAATGAAGTAGTAATTTAAAACTTAATGTAAATATATAAAGATAAAACTATTTACAAATAAGAGATGATATGGTAGTAATATAAGCTATATATGTAAATCAACGAATGCCCGTCAATGGGTATATAAACAAGTAAATATATATCATGTATATAAGAACATATTATAATGATTTATATAGTCTGATTTCTTTCAGGAAATCTAAAACAAGACTAACATTTATAGTATCAATTAACTCTTTCATAGTATTAACATTGTAGTACATTTGACACATAGGATCAAAGTCTACACATTCCAACAAGATATGTCTGACCGTTAACGGTGCAAAGCAGGGTATTCATTTTGGTAATTGCTCACCTTGTAATAAATATGAATGATTATAACGTGTATGCCCTATCCTGGCTAGGACAACTTCTTCTAGGCGAGGGTCTACTAGAAGAACGCCATTCTCCGAGTAGCGGTTTAATTGAATGGTGTTTATTGTTAACTGACAAATCCCAAGCGGCTTGCCAAGAGTTACGAATATATGTGATAATACAACATTTAAAATCAGTATAATGTAGTTTGGAATTAGATATATGTTAACCTAATGATGTGTTAGCAGCACTATCAGCTCTATCATTACCACGTATTCCTACATGGCTTGGAAGCCAGCAGAAAATATTAATATTATCAACTATAATTGTACTTTTCTAAAAGTTGAAGCATAACTGGGTTATCATGTTTCATATTACCCAGGGCTTGGAGAGATGAAAGGAATCAGAAAATATTACAAAATTGTCATAATCAGATTCCTGAATATAGTTTAAGGCTAGTTGAATTGCTTTAAGTTCAGCTGAAAAGATAATGGCCTTGTCAGGCATGCGGCTCTTTATGCTGTGTTTGTGAACAAAAGCTAATGCAGCTACCTTATCTCCATCTTAGAACCATCTGTGTATATATGTTGAAAGTTACTGTATATCGATTTGATTTCAATAAATTTGCTTTGAAAGACAATAGAGTCTGCACTAGACTTGTATTACAAAGATCAAAGTATTTGTTTGTGTTTCCAATGTCCACGGTGAAATTTGTGGCACTTTGTACTTGGCAATCAAATTTAGGTCGATATCAGTGTCTCTTAATTTTGATTTAATACGAAGACCAACTGGTCGAATAGCCTTCGGTTTTCGATCCAAAAAGAGGTTCATAACTCGGATTAAAAACGAAAGTTGGGTTTGAAAGGTTAGATTGTTTTTTACTGAAGGGCTAATTTGTCCCGTCTATGAGACAGTGATGGTTAGTTTGCTTCAACATATAGACTTTCGGCTGGTGATGTACGAAAGGCACCTAAGGCGAGTCGCATTACGCATTCCGAGTATTAACTTTCATACCCTATCCAACCCCTTCTCCCAGAAGCGAAAACGGGGTCGGCTGGGGTATGAAATAAAACCTTAATTTCGGCTTAAAATGTTTCTCTATTGTAAAATTAAAACAATTAATACGTAATTTTAAATGGGTTATCGCATTTTTTTTCAGAAATAATGTTCTTAAACGTGTTTTATTGTCTAAATATCCTTTATAAAATCCTGCTAATACATGCTTTCCAATCCCTTAATGGAATTAAGGCGGAACCACGTAATGATAATCCTTGATTATGTATAGAAATATAAAACAAGACAACCCAATATGACTACGAGAAAATAGTTATGTGTGAAAGATGAGAAATCATCGACTTAGATTCATAAGCTGATGTACGAGAAAAAAATATTGTAACAATTCAGCCTTAAAATGACACGCGATAAAATTGGTGTTTTGTTTAATTCATGCCGTCAGTGATACGATCAAGTGATCGCGGTGTCTCGTTTGTTTTTCTACATACACTGCATTTGATCTGTCATTAATATTAATTATAAGAATATAGTATACAGAAAAATGGTTTTGCATATTACTAATTGCTGATTATATTTCGTCAATAATATATTCAAGCCTATTGTAGAATAACGAAGAAAACAAATTATTTATAATATATCTACTTTTGGTAGGGTCGATGGTTAAAACTATTCATCCAAGGAAATGACTATTAACCGAAAGGAATTGTATACTCTATGTGTACACGTTAGCAGACCATTTCATACGTTATCCGACCATTTGATACACTATGCACATATGTTAGCCGACGACCATTTGATTATTTATATATGTTAGCCGACCATTTGATACCCTATGTACATGTTAGCCGACTATTTTGTATTATTATATATCATAAAATATAAGCGTTTTCATTGGTCTAAAAGCAGTCAGGTGTGATTAAACAGTTTTGACCATTCTCATTAGAAATATGCCAACCGTTCAATAGTTCATCACGTGATCGTGCAATAGAAAATTTAGCGTGCACTAGTACATTGTATCTGCTTCCTTTGTTCATTTAAACAAGCGCGTCACTGACACAGATGTACTATTGCACGGTCACGTGACGCTTTGCTGTTTTTTTTAAAAAAAGCGCGTCATATGTTAGCTGACCATTTGCAACTACTTTTAGGTCTTTTATTACTACAAAACTTAAAGACAGAGAAGTGCCATAACACTTTCGTGGGAAAGGAAAGAGAATGAAATGTTCAATTCAAGTTTGGTAGGAGGTAAAATAAAAAATAAAAACAAAAAAATCAAATTCTCTATGGGAATAATATAATTTCAAATTTCGTTTTTATCGGAGGAGGGCTTGAAAACAAATAATAAAAAAACTAATAGAAGAGAAAAGACCATTTTATACTTACTGTACATAGCTAGATTTTGCCAAGGTATCGCCGAAGCTGCAGTCAGCATGCACACAACCAACAGTAGCAGACGAAATAACATATTTGTATTTGTTTTCGTTTAAATTCCAAACCAGATAAAAATGTGAAGCCCGATCTTGATAAATCCTTCACTGTCTTTGCCACACAGAGGTATGCTTAAAACATTTTAAGTATAATACATTAGTACCGAAAAGCAATAAAGTTGTCAAAATACAAATGATGTAAAGGAATCAATAATTGTAACACGGCAAAGTTGGACCATCTCGCCAGATAACGACATACGTTACTATTTTGAAAATGTCAGCTTTTTAAATAATCGCTAGTAATGACAGTTAATGTTTTACTGACACAAATCAAACGGTGTTATGTCCTTAGGTTCATAGGTGAATGGCCGTGATACTCTTCCGAACTTAATAAAACATTTTGATATATTTCTATTGGTGACAGATTGAAAGAATATTCATAATTGCTTAATCAGTAATAACTTACTCCGAACACACAAATGACTAACTGTGATGTTGAGTGACGGCGTCAATAAAGGGTTACTGAGATAGACGTCATCCACCGATAACGTTTAATAATTAGCGACCGAGACCCCAATATCTGTTCGAAGGCTCTAGCCTGAGGGCCGATATTGGTCGAGAGCCGATATGACGGGTCAATGCAAAATTCTGTAGCAACAAACATTACACAAATATTTAGAATGTTTATCCAAAAATGGTTTTAATGGGTTGGATATAGAAAAGTATTAGGGCTAACCGTTAAGTTATTTGAGATTTCCTAAAAAATAACAGTTGCAATGATATATAACTTATGTGCGTATTGTTAAAATTGCTCATGTTATTGCTGAAAACCCTTTGCTGAAACAAGAGAACAGTAGATCTAAATCTACCGCATTTCATAAAATGAAAATAACAAAAATATAAATAGACGAAAAAGCAAATATTGTTTTAACTTTAATTATATTGCTTGGGAATTCAAAATCCTTTACTGGTCATATAAAGCATTATTGCCATGAATTATACATATTTTTCATACAGTTGGTGTCATTTTTCCATGATTATGTTTAACCGTTAGCAGTATAAACCCCCATTTCATTTAATATTTATGAGTTAGCAACAACAACCAGCTGGGTCGTTCAAATTTCATGCAATATCTTCGTAAACATTAATTAAAATGAATATAACATGTGGCTTATTGTAAGGCATATGCACATTTCATATGGAATTGAATCAAACTATCATTTGCATTGACACCAATCTCTTTTCAAGATTGCCTCCAGTTCCTTTGACATCCCTTTAAGACAGAATTGTTCAATTTTATTTCAGATTAAAAAAACATAGCAGTTGTTTGTTCACTACAGTTCTTAACGGTCAAATGCCGGTATATATTCATGTAAAAGCAGCTTAGACCATTTGCGACGCTTGCTTGTTTTTAAGACAAGCGTCAAGAACCTTTCTTTTAAAATTAGTTTGAAGCGGCAGTCATTTTAACGAGATTCTGGTATTGTTTCTGATTGACTGATAAAAACGCATTTTGTTTGTTTGTATGATGTTTTACGTCAATTTCAACACATGTCAGGTTATGTATGACGGTCGATTTTTTTATGTCGTGGAGGCAAACCACCCACCTCTCCTGGGTAGAACCAGTACTGTATACCTCCCGTCATCTGTAAGAATCGACACTTCCTCACTTACAAGTCCAAGACACACCTTCTATCCAATATATACAGAACGACAGAAAGACAATAAATTAACAAGAAAAGATTGAAGATGCAAAGCATCAGTTCGACGGTAGGAATGTAACAACATATATTTTGAATAAATAATCGACGATATTTAGTACTACTACGATTTTCAGAAATAACCTGTAAGACTAACGTCATTAAATAGGAAAATCCAATATCGTCCGTTTCGTCTACGGTATTTCGCGCAGATAGCTATAGGACTCGTATAGACTATCTATCTTTACCTAGCAAGTCTATACTGCAGAGTGTATTCTGAAAGCAGTAGCTGGTTCCTGAACTTAGTGGCAACACGCAGTTTTCCCCGCCAAAACAATTGGTTCCCAAGCTCATTGTTTCTTTCGTTTAATACACGGCGCCCACAACATTTTAGTGATGCAAACCTTTTTATATTAATTACGTATAGATCTATATATGTTTCATAATGTGTCGTATATTTTACATAAAAATATGTATAATGTTAAATGCCAATAAAACGCAGAAAATACAAGCTCCGTTAAATTCAGTGAATTAACTCGCCGTGTTTTAAACATTCATTTCACAACGACAACATTTATTTAAAAAGTACATTCCTGCACATACAGTTGAAAGAAAAAAACTATTTTAATATATTGTCAAAACTATATCAGGATATTTGTTAAAATAGTACTTTGAAAGTACTGCACAAAATCAAATTGTTCCCATTAATTACTTCTCCTTCCAGTGCAATTATCAAACATAAGCACGAATAATAAATAAACAGGAGGGAATTAATATCGACGATCTAATGTGGATGGTCAAAACTAATTACAATAACAATAAAACTACGGACATGCCTTTCCGTTTTCAAATACTTTTCTGCGCAAAAGGATCAAGAGGTTTGTATTTACAATAAGCGTCGAGATGATCTTGATTAATGTTTAAGTGGACTAGTCCATTTTTCAAGAAATATACGTCCTAAAGATATTATTAACCACGTGATAACGACATCCTCCTTTTAATATTTAACCGCCGGGAATCCTTTTGTTATTGGAAAATGAATGTAGTCTATAATTAATTGTGTTACATTGAACCACTTTTGTTATTGGAAAATGAATGTAGTCTATAATTAATTGTGTTACATTGAACCACTTTTGTTATTGGAAAATGAATGTAGTCTATAATTAATTGTGTTACATTAAAACTATTTTGTTATTGGAAAATGAATGTAGTCTATAATTAATTGTGTTACATTGAACCACTTTTGTTATTGGAAAATGAATTTAGTCTATAATTAATTGTGTTACATTGAACCACTTTTGTTATTGGAAAATGGATGTAGACTATAATTAATTGTGTTACATTGAACCACTTTTGTTATTGGAAAATGAATGTAGACTATAATTAATTGTGTTACATTGAACCACTTTTGTTATTGAAAAATGAATGTATACTATAATTAATTGTGTTACATTGAACCACTTTTGTTATTGAAAAATGAATGTATACTATAATTAATTGTGTTACATTGAACCACTTTTGTTATTGAAAAATGAATGTATACTATAATTAATTGTGTTACATTGAACCACTTTTGTTATTGGAAAATGAATGTATACTATAATTAATTGTGTTACATTGAACCACTTTTGTTATTGAAAAATGAATGTATACTATAATTAATTGTGTTACATTGAACCACTTTTGTTATTGGAAAATGAATGTATACTATAATTAATTGTGTTACATTGAACCACTTTTGTTATTGAAAAATGAATGTATACTATAATTAATTGTGTTACATTGAACCACACTGGTGAACATTGTTCTTTAAATTCAATGTTGTATGACGGTTTATCATATTTCGACACCCCCACCCCTCCCCCCAGTTTGTAATTATAAAAACAACCAGTGTGAAAGAAAGATATCAATCACGTCGTGCTCCATAGAAGGATTTCACAAAAGGTGGACAAGTGTAACAATACGACATAATTGGGCATGTCTTTACCGTGGTGTTTATCTGTGACCAATACGATTTCATAGGGTAATATATTTCACCAAACCGGTTAAGCGTGTTTACCAACGACCACTTTTCATTCTCATCAGTGTCTACTCACGATATGACCTATTTTTGTAGACATGCCGTAAAACATGATTCGTTCATTCATAACCAACGTAGTTAAAGCTTGTTCTAATGGGCAATATATTACATATTACTAACTATATAATATTATTATACTGCACCAATAATATATTTTAAGTTTTGATAGTATGAGGAAGACAATAGAAATCTCATTTTTTTATTAATTATATCCAAGCAGTTTTAAAGTCAAAGTGACACAGGACTAATAAACTGAGCTGCTTATTTTAATGTTTGTTATACAACTCAAGATTGCTTGTGTCCGTTTTAAATGTAACAATTAAGTTGGTAACATTAATCAATGAGACGTTAGACGAAAAGTCCTAAACAATGTGTATTTTGTATTTTGTAAAAGGTAAACCCTATATCAAATTTCGTGCGATATATATGCAGGGTGCCAATATGTCCGCAACGTGCCAGTGTGTCCGCGAACATATTGGAACACACTTAAGTGCCGAATATGTCCGCGCAGCAAATTTAGGTCTCTAACAATTAATCTTTGGTATAGATCAGTAAAGGTCGAAAACCAAATTAGAAAGAAGATTTCTGCTTACTTTTTTCTCATGGATGAACAAATAACCGTGAAACCCCACCAGCCATATTCACTCTGTTCGGGCCGTGAATTAAACTCCAAAACGTGATGCAATAAACGATGATTCACCGTAAACAGTTTTCTATTTCTTAAATATACACACATATTAACTTAAACGAAAGAAAGAGCACTTTCGAAGTGAATTGTTTTTATTACCAGCACTAAAGTCATAAAATACCTGACATCCTGAAGTTGAACAGTGCAGACAATAATTCCATTTTCATATTCGCCTTAAAATGCACGAGTATGCTGTCAAAAAAGACATTTGTGAGTGGCACGTGGGTGTAAATGTCAGCGTGGTGAGTGTTTTTAACAAATGCAACACTTAAAGTCATCAAAATGCCAATTAAACATATTCTAGTGTCATCTACAATAGCAATCCACACCTTCATTTACAACCGATTGCAGTATTAATGACACTATTTTCATTCAAATAAGGTTTGCATTTATGTCTAGGGTTTAACGGCGCTTTTAACAATCTATCTGTCATATCACGGTTGTTTCTTCTTGTAGCAATGCAAACTTGTATTTTGTAGGGTGACATGCGATGTTTTCGTCTGTATTTTAGATAAATTAATTGTTAAACAAAATTAAATGTTGAGTTTTATGCTGTTGGTAAAACCAATCACCGTACAATGTCGAATTGAAATATTGCTGCTTAACAAACTTGAGTAGTGTATAATGGCATTTTTGATCGGGTAAACATTTCTAACAACATATTTTAAATTGAAAATGTATATATGGGTAGGTTGAAGAAAAAAATGGCAAGTAATTAGAATGAAAAAAAAGAAGACCTAAACAAGGAAACAGAAAGAATAGAAGTGAAATAATTGACGGAAATAGAGGTTATCCCCAATTAAAGTTCTAATGACAAACCATGTGGTCTTCTATACAGTCCCACATATCGGGTTCGATGATCCCATGGGACAAGTGTTCGATGATATCAAGGGACCAGGGACATGTAAGTAACACCTCAAAGCCATTCGACGAACAATCGGAACAGCCTCGAGTGATATGATGCCAACCAGAAAGGCCGTTCATGCTGTTCCTGACATAAATGATAATTGAATGGAATTGAACTGAATTGGGTTTTACGGCGCACCAACACATGAAAGGGTATATTGCGCCTAACAGGAATACATATGCGAGGTTCATCCTAAATTAACATCCATTAACATCAGGATAAAATATGTAGAATGGGCCTAGAACCATCTAACCTTCAGAACTATAGAATTGCTGCAAATTCTATACTAGACACTCCATTTACGATGGAGCCACGTTTCCACGTTTGCATACGCGGTGTCATGATGAAGACCTTATATGAGCATGATAAAGAACGATGAACACGAAAGAGGATGGGAGTGGGGATGGGGTCTTACCCCTCTGCCTCTAGCGGGATGTGCAGTGGTTGTTTTCTACCCCGGCAGTCACACGGGGAAAATGATGATAAAAACGCTCTTGTGATGAAACTAGGGCAACAACACAATGTGTAAGTGCGCATTATAAAACACATTTTTCATTCATATTCATCATCCTGCTGAGAACTTTAATTTTAAATACAAGCATATTTTATTCCTGTTCTAATAATTCATAATATTATACCTCATTTGCATATTCCACTCTTTGTTTAATGTGACGTCATCCGGTCCATAAAGTTGCTTATTACATGTGTTACTATATATAGTAACAAAAACGGCCTGTTTTTCGTGTAATACAGGCATTGTTTCTGCGGTCATATTAGATAAGCGCGTGAAACGGCGGGCCAAAAATCCATATGAAGGGCCAAAAAAAACATATGTCGGGCCGAAAATCCATATTAAATCTAGACTGCGTTACATACATTTAGCATTAAATTGTAGATATATTTTTAATAATCGAACACGAACCAGTCATATCGTGCATCGGCACGTGCATCCAACGACAACTGCGACGGTTGAAAATGGCAGCCAGAATGCTCGCTACCCTCTGAGTACACGCAGGAGATCGTTAGTAGCCGAACAAAGATAAGGACGGTAATGAAAATGTGAAAAACAAGAACGACTCGGTCTAAATTACCCTACAGTATGATGTGAAAAAAATGTGTGACTGGCTCGGAGATGTTGAAAATGTAGCCGATTGTGTGATAGATTTACCCTATTAAATTATGCAGTAACATGTACATTTATATCAACTCGTTGATTTTGATCGAACTGTCTTCAACAACCTATTATAATTTATACTGTTTAGGGACCAGTTTCCGTCCAAGCCCAGTTTCCATCATTCTCATTTAAAAACTGTTTTTACAATGCAAATTGCTAGCGCGATGTTACTTGTCGACAGACGTTTAGCACAGACGATTGGAAACAAGAAACAACCAAAAAGTAAAGAAGCGGTACAAAAACGAAAGTGGCCCCCGACCAGTATACTGCCGTTCGGGTCTCAATTACATTTTAAATAAAAGTCATGCAGGAAACAATACATACTGTACTGTAGAGTATGTGAAATGAAAAATAATCTCCTACCTTTTTATCGTTATATTATATTTGATATTTGCGAAACCAAATGCCATTTGAAATTTCCTTTCTTCTACAAGCTCAAACGTAAACACAAAAACTGATAAAGTCAATGACGTGGAATAAAACGTCACTGGCAAACACGACGTCACCATTATGATGATTTTACGTCGGAAACGTTTCTGTGTAATTTTAATTAAGTGGGATGAATTGGTGTTTTGGAAACAAAGTACCGAATTGCCGATTTCAAATGGCACATCCTATTATATTAACGTCATACGTTCATTTTATTCTAGTCAATCAATGAATAAAAATGGATCTAAATAAAGAGTCATATTAAAAAAAAAATACACAAGTAGATCTACATAAAAGGTATTTAAAATGACTTTGCGCAATTTAGATCTAATAATCCATCCAAAATAATAGTGTTTTGATTACACATGTAATAAACAGGTTATTAACTGGGGTAGGACCTCTATATATATACTGATGATAAACACAGTAAATTTCGATTATAATGGCAGGTACGTTTTCGAAGAAGGATTTACGTTTTTGTGTATATCGCTGATTAAAATGGGAAACTAGATCGCGACTAATTTTTAAGTTGTTGTTTTTTGACTAGAACAAATCTAAAATTCAAAATCGGTTTGAGTACGTTAACGTATGATGTTAACCTCCAATAACCTTAACGATTTATTCTCATGTTGCTCTGGCGGTTGCACAGTCAGCAAGAACTTGCTGTGTGGTTTTCTAGGCTTTTGTTTTATATTCATATATACATGATCATCCTCGTGTTACACTTATATTGCCTATTATAGCTGCCTACTTATAGGATACAGCATGGTAATTTTTTTATTCTTTATTTATGTATACGCATGTATATGATTATTTAAGAACCGTCCAAAATTACCGAAGTGATTAGAGTTGAATTTGGTGTCATTTTAGTTAGAAATGTTAACATACTGTTGTTAATACAGTATTCAGTTCTCAAGTAACTCCTGAGATAAATTTGTATGCGGAAAACTTAATACACAATTTATATGCGTTCCTTAATATCGTTTTTAACTTTTGTTGTCAGTTAAATGATGCATAAATTAATTTATTGCATATAAAAACAAGAACTTCTCAACTCCTCAAAGTCCCTTATGAATTACTACCTATATTTATCTATATGTCTGTCTGTCAACTACAATTTCAGACTGTTATATTTATATGTCAAGTAAAATAACTCCATGAATACATTAAGAGTTTTTAAGCGTGACGTTTTAATATATAAAATATTATAAACTGTCACTAAGATTGCGTTGGCTTCCGTTCAACAACTAGGCAGATTTGACTGGTTCCCCGTTATCAACGAGGAGGTTTTGAATAATGATACTATGTATACACAATGTCAACATTAGATTTATGTTTGTTACCAAAATATGCTAATAAGAATGTCCCTGGCCTATTTGTTTTGATATTCAACAACATCTGCGGCGCAAAAAGTAATTTCAAATATACACACATATTTTTTAGAAATATTGCTCTGAACGCCTCGCTTGTATCGAAACCATGAAGACATGTGTGTTGGTCATTGTACTAGTTGTGTTTCTAGCAATGGTGGATGCATGTAAGTATTTAACAATACTTTACAAATTATATGAAAGTTGTAATTTTATTAATTCATTAGTTTCTATTTTTCTAAACAGTAATTAAAAAAGACGAAAAGGATTCAAGCAAACATGTCGAACACGCGAACAAACTTAGAACATTACATTTAGACGGAGTTGCATCAGTATATACAAGTGTAACACCGTTAAAGCCAAATGTTACATGGAAGTATACACTTGTAACATCGATACAAACAAGTGTGGCATCAGGGTATTCACGTTTAACATCAGTGTATACAAGTGTTACATCGGTATATACACGTGTTACATCAGTGGAGACAGGTGTAACATCAGTGGAGACAAGTCTAACATCCGTGTATACACCAGAAACATAACTGTATACAAGTGTAACACTATTGTATACAAATGTAACATTGGTATATACAACAAGTATAACATCACTATATACAAGTATAACATAAGTGTATATAAGTGTAACATGTGTATATAAGTGTAACATGTGTATAGAAGTGTAACATGTGTATATGCAAGTTTAACATCGATATAAACACGTGTAATACCAGTATATACGCATGTAACATAAGTATATATGATATACAATCAGTGTATACAAGTGTATTATTGGTATAAACAAGTGTAACACCAGGGTATAACATAGTGTATACAAGTGTGTACAAGTGTAACATGAGTGTACACAAGTGAAATATAGGTATATACAAGTGTAACTTTAGTATATACAAGTTTAACTCAAGTGGATACAAGTATAACATAGTGTATACAAGTGTAACATGAGTGTACACAAGTGAAACATAGTTATATACAAGCGTAACATCACTGTATACAAGTGTAACATTTATATACACAAGTGTAATATCAGTGTATACAAGTGTAACATGAGAGTACACAAGTGTAACATTGGTACATATATGTGTAACATTGGTATATACAAGTGTAACATGAGTGTACATAAGTGTAACATTGAAATATACAAGTGTAACATTAGTATATACAAGTGTATCATTGGTATATGCAAGTGTAACATCACTACATACAAGTGTAAAATCAATATAAACAAGTGTAACATCGGTATTGACAGTTGTAACATCAGTATATAGAAATGTAACATCAGTGTATAGAAGTATAACATAGGTGTATGTTAGTGTCACATCGGTATACACACGTGTAACATCGGTATATAGACGTTTATATATTTCATTGGTATGCACAATAGTTATATCGGTATACACAATAATACCATCGAAAATACTTGTCTCATTTTCATTGTTAAAATCAGTGTTTTACTCTATATAAACCAATATACGCTCCAAATTGTTTGTATTCCCAGCGGAAACGATGTCAACAATGTTGCGCAAGCGTAATTATACTAATATTACAACTGCAGATCTAGCTTACAGAAACGGTGGGTGCCTCTAAATAACTTTGGCTATTTACTACTAACAGCACGTATCAGTTATTTCCAAGCCAATATACAATCAAAATATTGTTTTACAAAAATGTAGTTCCGACAGTGAAAAAATAATACTCTTTATTATATAACCTATAAATAGACGCGTTTTCATTGGCTAAAAAGTAATTTTTTAGAAAAAATATCTAGCGATATTGACCTGTTTTTTTGATATTGACCTGTTTTTTTGATATTGACCTGTTTTATATAATTGTTTTTTTGATATTGACCTGTTTTATATAATTGTAAATTGAGGGTTATATAATAAAACAGTTATGGACTTTTCAGCTGTTATACATGATGTTGATATGCACCAAAAAATCATTATTGACCTCGGCTATCGCCTCGGTCAATAATGATTTTTTTGGTGCATATCACATCATGTATAACAGCTGAAAAGTCCATAATTGTATAATATTTCACAGTATGCAATAACACGTATATATGTATATCTCATTGAACATTTCGTTAATACGCTATATACGATATATAAGGCGTATATATGTATATCTCATTGAACATTGCGTTAATACGCTATATACGATATATAAGGCGTATATATGTATATCTCATTGAACATTGCGTTAATACGCTATATGCGATATATAAGGCGTATATATGTATATCTCATTGAACATTGCGTTAATACGCTATATACGATATATAAGGCGTATATATGTATATCTCATTGAACATTGCGTTAATACGCTATATACGATATATAAGGCGTATATATGTATATCTCATTGAACATTGCGTTAATACGCTATATACGATATATAAGGCGTATATATGTATATCTCATTGAACATTGCGTTAATACGCTATATGCGATATATAAGGCGTATATATGTATATCTCATTAAACTAGTGTCACAGTGGTATTATGACATATATATATGGTTATATATTTAATTGTTTTATTTTACAATATCATGTCGGTATGTGTGCATGCATATAAGGATCTTCTCAAATCTCCTCTTTCGTTTCAGGGGTGCCTTATCGTCCCAGAGGTATGAATTAGTACTATCTGCCATTAAAACATAACATTTTCAGCAGTATAATAGGGGTTATTTTAATGTAGATATGTATATGTGACTGTCTATACGTTTGTCCATTAGAAAATCTATCTTTGTCAGCCGTTTCCTAGGGATTATTTGGAGGTAGTTACGATTGTCTCTAACTGATGGTCTGTCTGTCTGCCTCTTTGTCATTTGGAACATCTATGTACTTATCCGTTTATAAACAAGCACATATACCTAATTGTTATAATCGAAATTTACTGAGTTCATCATCAGTATATATTATGAATTATTAGTGCAGGAAATATGCTTGTATTTAAAATTAAAATTCTCAGCAGGAAATGATAAATATAAATGAAAATTTATATTGATACACGGTGTCTTTACATTGATTTATGTCCATTAATCCATGTTAATTCAATAAAAGTCATGTTGATGCATTACAAATTAAGTCATTATGTTATACATGTAGTTTCATGACAAGGGCGTTTTCATCGTCATTTTCCCCGTGTGGTTACCTGAGTAGAATACAACCACTGCAAATCCCGCTAGAGGCAGAGGATACCCCCCTTCCCCTTCATTTTCATTTTATCATTTTTTATCATGCTCATTTGAGGTTACCGCGTATGCAAACGTGGAAACGTAAATGGAGTGTCTACTATAGATTTTGAAGCAACTCTGCAGTTCTACAGGTTAGAAGCTGAATCAATGTGTGTGTAAGACCGACGATAAAACTTGAGACGCCTAGATACAGGAACATGCAGATAATGAGAAATATTGTAATGAGACAAATGAGGACACACGGATGAATATATAAATGCATGCTCATTAAATCAAACAAAACATATGCCTGATAATTAATTATATATGTTGTAAATATTTTCATAGCAATTAGTATTTGTTTAACAGTAGGTTGACTAGTTTCAACTTTCCATAGCTAATTATCGCCGCCTCCATAAAAAGGTCAAACCGTCCGTCCATGCGTCCGTGCGTATTTCTCCTATCCCTTCATCAAACTTTGCATCTCAAATGCCTTTATTCCTTATTAACATTGCCATTCATGTTTGTCTTTTCGCGCGTGTTTGGGTTTACTGTGTTATGTGATAGCTACATTTCCTGTTAGACTTTTATACTTATTTCCATAAACCTTGTATAAGTAAATAGCTTTTTCATCAGGACTACCGTTACGATAAACTTCGAAAACCATAGTTTATTATCGTAGTCCTGATCTACTTTTAAAATATAAAATGAATTTAAGATCTATTTTACTACAAGCACTATCATAACCTGACTTCTAGCGTGAGGTAACTTAAACATGTTTAAGATCCTTGGTCATAATTAAGTTCACACATACGTTATTAAACTTGTTTCAAGTGAGGTTAAGGCCTTATCATTTTGAAACGAACTTCATGTTCAGTGGTTTACTCATGTACAGTACGCCACTATGCACTCCTCTATGATTGTGCGATGACCCGATAGATTGTGGAACCTCTGACAACATCTACCTACATCCTGAAAGGGGTGGTAATGTTGAATGTGAGTCTTCATTCTTGAATTGCTTCTGCTTCTGCCCCATGTCCTTGAGCATTTGCTTTTAGTAGATATATAAACATGATTATCTTTGTGTTTTACTTACATGTAGGTCGAAAGGTCAAATCATGTGATGTTAAATATGTGTTTCCTCTCTCTGCTGCGGGTTCGAATCACACTGGGAGCTCGACTTGTAAGTGAGGAAGTCTTGATTCTTACGGATGGCGTGAGATGTACAGTACTGATTCTACCCAGGAAAAGTGGGTGTTTCCACCACAAAATGCGTAAATCACCATACAAACAAACAAACAAACAAACACAATTATATTTGTAACATCCTATAAGTAATGATTACGCCTACACTTATTTATATGCGATATTCTCCCAGGGGATGGGAACTTAAGGTCATATGGTAACAGCATCATTTTCATTTTTATTGTTTCTTCATAACCTAAAATCCACTTACATCAGTGATATACTGATCACAGAGGTCGAATCTAGGGTCTGACCCTTGGTGCCGGAGTACAAGGTTCAAGGTCAAATTTGCGAAATGGAACATGACACCAGCGATTAATGAAATTTCCTACATGATATAAGAAATGATCTACATGTTATAAGTAATTATCTACATGTTATAAGTAATGATCTACATGCTATAACTAATGATCTACATGTTATAGTAATGATCTACATATTATAAGTAATGATATACACATACAATATGAAAAGGATTTTGTGATTTGGTGTACGAATCATCCTCCCTGTAGTGTGGGGGCTTATGGTCATATGGGGTCAGCATGCATGTTATTGTTTCCTCGTGGCTAAACGCCTATTACACCAGCCTAAGGATTTTATTCGTATTAAGCACAGTGGTTGCCTAGGATGTGTAGACGAAAACAATGTTTTCAAATCCAGTGTTTGACCCCGGGTTCAGAAGTCAACGTCATATTGTTTCCGACGTTATTAATAACATTTCTTGTTGTTTCCTTGTAATTTGAACGTCTTCTACGTCAGTTAAGGGAGTGTTTCATATTCGACATAGTGGTTGACTAGGATGTGCACATTGACAGCAAAGTGTTGCTATTGGCGATGGGACCCGTCGATTTTCATCTATTTTACTTTACACCCTATCGTCTTTATCAAGCGACAGTCCCTTTATGATTCGACCTATTGAAAAACAAATGACAACATCATATTGGCAATGGCATTACAAAGACTTTTGTAAACATGGACTGACAAAGACAATTCGTATACTCCAGTAAATTCTACTGATGATGATGTTGTTTCCGCACATATCACTCGGTGCACTACATTCAAGGCTGGAGTAGACGATAAGCAAAAAAACTGCCTACTATGTACTGGATTCCTAAATTACATAAACATCCGTATAAGGCCCGCTTTATACTAAATACTACATATTTTATTATATACTACATTTTTGGCCTATGATAATATTAAAGCATTTTTTTTACTAACGGCAGTTTAGATAATTACACTATGTGGACTTGCCATGAAGTTTGTGAAGCACTCATTTTCCTATTGGATAATATTTTCGTCAGGTATGGAACTACCGTGTATAGAAACATTGTTGGTATCCCTATGGGTACGAACTGTGCACCACCTGTCGCAGATTTGTTTTTATATTGCTATGAAAGAGATTTCATGTTGATAATTAGCAAAATCTATGACAAGAGAGATGATTTTAATTTTGGCATTGTTAATTATCCCCACTTGGATGGGGATGTTCCCCGAGCAACTTCTTAAGGGGTTTATCTGTCTCAACTTATTCGTTTTTTTAGAGCTTGTACTCGAGTTGAGGACTTTAATATTAGTAATCTTTGTATAACTAAAAAGTTACTCAATCAGGGGTACCGTTACCTTAAACTTCGTAAAACCTTTGCAAAATTTTATTATCGTAACCCTGATCTTCTTTCCAAATATAAATGTAATTTAATGACTCTTCTGCGACAAGGACTATCACAACCTGACTTCTATGGTGATGTGATTTATAAACTTTGTAAGATTCTTGGTCATGATCACTTTCATACTATCTTTGTTAAACTTGTTAAAAAGTTTATCAAAAGAGGTTATGACCCTATCATTTTGCAACGTACTGCATGCTTGGTGGTGGACCCTTTTACAGTTCGCCACTATGCTTTCCTCTTTAATTGTACGATGACCGGACAGGCTGTGGACCCTATGATGACGCCTACCTAAAGCCCATTGGGACGGTGGCGTTCGATGTTTGTCCATGTTCTTTCTTGTCATGGCCTTAATGGTGTATTCTCTTACTGCTCTGGCTTCTGCCAAGTCATTGAGTACCTTCATTGTGGCTTTCTAGGCTATTGTTTTTTTGTATTATATTTACACGAGCATATTTGTGTTTTACTTATATTGCCTATTGATGCTGCCTTGTTGGTTAGAGTTTAGATCATGGCGGCGATTTCTTTATTTACACTGTCCTGTTTTAACGGGATGAGAGTAGGGTAAGTGTGAGGTTTGGTGCACCCCAGAACCGGTTTAAACCCCCAGTGGCATACTTTGCCACTGACCGTTCCAAGGCGGTAGCCCTATTGTCAACCATTTTGTGTTTGTGATGTCGTTTGCATTTTTTTATTACTTTTGTCTTTTCGTTTGTCTGTTTGCGTGTTTGTTTTTGTGTTTTGTGGTTGACTGTCCTCCTTGTATGCTGCTTTCCCTGTCCGATATATTTATCCTTTTTCACCAGATACCCAGGCAAATGTTATTGAAGCCTTTAATGACACCTCTCTGTATCTGGATGACATATTGAACATTGACAACCCGTTCTTTCCAATTATGGTTAATATATATTTATCCTAAAGAACTTCAGCTTAACAAGGCCAATATTTCAGATAATAACGCTTCTTTTCTTGATTTTTATCTCTCTGTTGAAAATGGTGAAATTATTAACACAATCTATGACAAGAGAGATGATTTTGATTATGACATTGACATTGTTAATTATCATCCCAACTTAGATGGGGATGTTACCCGAGCAACTTCCTATGGGTTATATGTGTCTCAAATTATTCGTTTTTCAAGAGCTTGTACTCGAGTTGAGGACTTTAATATTCGTAATCTTTGTATAACTAAAAAACTACTCCATCAGGGTTACCATTACCATAAACTTCGTAAAACCTTTGCAAAAAATGTATTATCGTAACCCTGATCTTCTTTCCAAATATAAAGCAATTTAAGGTCTCTTCTGCAACAAGGACTATCACAACCTGACTTCTATGGTGATGTGATTTACAAACTTCGTAATATTCTCGGTCATGATCACTTTCGTACTATCTTTGTTAAATTGTTAAAATGTTTATCAAAAGAGGTTATGACCCTATCATTTTGCAAAGTACTGGATGCTTGGTGGTGGACCCTTTATAGTTCGCCACTGCGCTTTCCTCTTCACTTGTACGATGACCGGACAGGCTGTGGACCCTATGATGACGCCTACCTAAAGCCCATTAGGACGGTGGCGTTTGATGTTTGTCCGCGGCCTTGTCTTGTCGTGCCCTCACTGGTTTATTCTCTTGTTGCTCTGGCTTCTGCCAAGTGTTCGAGTACCTTCATTGTGGCTTTCTAGTATTTTTATTGTATTTATATATACACGAGCATCTAGGTGTTTTACTTAACGCTGCCTTGTTCGTTAGAAAATGTTTAGTGGCGGGGATTTCTTTATTTACACTGTCCTGTTTAATTGGGATGACAATAGGGTAAGTGTGAGGTTTGGTGCACCCTAGCACCTGGTTTAAACCCACCCACAGTGGTGGCCTTTTTGGCCACTGAACGTTCCAACCAACGCGGAAGCCCTATAGTCAATCCTTTTGTGTTTGTGATGTCGTTTGTATTTGTTATTACTTTTGCCTTCTCGGTTGTCTGTTTGCGTGTTTGTTTTTGTGTTTTGTGATTGACTGTCATCATTGAATGCTACTTTCCATGTCCGATTTTTATATCTTTTTTTCTTTGGTAGCAAACATGGCATATTCATTTTGGAATTTGTCAATTTAATTCTAAAAAACTACAATTAAATCTAAACAAAACGCAGTGTCCAATTTCTTGTGCAACTCAGTGTAGTGTATACTATACTGGATAATATATGATGATATAACATATATTATACCATAAGATTTAAATTTAATGTTTTATCAAACACAGTCTCAGCATTTAGTATTTAACCATTGTACCAACTTTTGTTATAGCATGTGTGAACTGTTATGGACGGCGTGTGAGACCGGGAGCAAGCTAGTATGACGGGTGTAATCAATGTCGCTGTTCGAGAGGACGACGGGTAACGAGAGGACGACGGGTAACTAGAGGACGACGGGTAAGTTACAATTCAAGATTAGTCCCATTAAGAAAAAGCAAGAAACCAAATGTATATTAAAGAAAATAACCCGACAAATAGCGGCAAAATTACAGAACACGACCGGGTATCAAAACTCGATCCAGGAATTCATATTTATATATACTAATGAAATATGTGCCGATAAAAGTAAAGGTTTATTCACTTGTTCTTAAAATACCATTGAATGAATATACGTAAAATGAATTATGAGATCACCTTTATCATTATTTATTAATTCGACGTTTCTGTTTCGGTGTTTGGCCTGGCTGGTTATAACCGTTTACATCGTTTCTATAGTGCACGGATTCTCAACATATGTAAGTTATATATATACAACTCGTTGTCAGTAGGTTTGAGAAACGTATACACATATGATGTAAAATGTGGCTGTTTTTCGCGAGATAGCTACTTTAAACTCAAATGTCGATAACATATACGTAGGACAAACATGCAAACATTCAAACATGCTAGTAGTTGGCGACGTCAACGTGCAGAATATAAATGATATGCACGAACAATAATCAATCATGGGTATCCAGTTCAGGTATAACTGCTTTAAGGATAAATATATGGCAGACCCTGGCATAAACATAGCTAAATTAGTTGTTTGAATTGTTGCATGTATCGTTTATCACTCCTGTTATAGCATATTAATGTATTCGGTACAGTTTTCGTCGTTAATCTCTTGTTTGTCGTTTACAGCCTTGGACAGCTTCTTGCACAAGGCGATGGTGTGAATGGAACACTTGCATAAAAGGAAGACGGGATCGGACTGGTTGATGCTGTGAACTATGCTTGATTAGTCACAATCAGAACAATCAGTTAGAAAACATGGACCGAAACTAATATAATATAGGAAGTATTACATTTTAGATGTGTTTGTCATTTAATGTAAAATAAATAAATTGAAATGTGAATAAACATTATGTATATGACTACTTGATTTGTCAATTAAACTGCCCGAGTTAGATAAAATGGTAGGATACCGAGTATCATATTATCCAACGAGTCTATTAAAGTCAATATTGCACAGTCAAGATTGTAAGATGCTATTTATTACATAATAATCCAACGACGTGATAGTTTCACTTTACTATTGTTAATTTAAGACGTCAATTTGTGAGAGTGGATTGAACTGGATTAAGTTTTAAGGCGAACCAACACATGAAAGGTTATAGGGCGCCTAACAGGAATGAACATTTCAGGCTCATCCACCATTTACATCAAGATGAAATATGTAGAATGGATCTAGAACCTTTTTACCCGCAGAACTGCTGATATGCTGCACATTCTATAGCAGATATTCCATTTACGATGGAGCCACGTTTCCATGTTTGCACACGCGATGTCTTGATAAAGACCTTGAATGATTTTGAAACGTGAAAGCGCAGATATAATAGCTCTTAATGCCAGGATGTAATTTTTGAGTCAAATTCCCCTATAATTTCCCGGCAGCTTTCTCGACATTTACGTCATTTGAAGAAGGGAGTCCAGAATCTTCATATTAAATGTGTTCTAGTTCCTGCAAACAAATCCTCCAACAATATCATTGATATCTGACTACTGCACTATATCAATACGTTGAATGCAGAGCTAGTGAGCACTTCTGCTGATCTAACCAATACCATTGCTGGAGAAGAATGTTTTCACTGCATGTGTCCTTTATGGAGACTATGATGGTTTCTGTATGGAGACTATGATGGTTTCTGTATGGAGACTATGCTGGTTTCTGTAAATAATAAGCAGAATAAGCTCCCCACTATGTACTGGATTCCAAAACGTCACAAACATCCACACACAAATGAGATATAGGGTCCTATAGAAACCACAGCGTCCGAACGCAATGGCATCGTAGGTCCGCACTGTACTGCAAACAAGGACTTGAAAATACAATGAAAGAGACTAAGCACGTTTTATCGCAAATTCATGCACCACTACTAATTTGTCAAAACGGTTGCCCTCCTGCCTTTCCACGACATGTTGTAAAATATTACGAAAAGGTGTTTGAAAATTCAGTAATCAATCTGTTTGGTCGATCAACAACTCCGGAGAAGTTCTTGATAAATTACGGTGTAAGCATTTCCATGCCTCTACTATAAGCGCCTACGTTCTTTCGACACTATACATTACTCTGCTACATAACCTGATCAACGATAAATTGATTCAGCTTGTAAAGAAAACATTTGCTAGGGAAAGGACTTGCTTGCTTGTAATTATGTCAGGGCTTTTTTGCAAACACCCCTTGTAATGAATATAGCATGCGGGATTGCGCTGATGTTTGTACAGCGTTATCTTTTCTTTTATACCACAGTTTTATTACATACGGTAAAACCGTAATAATATATCTCGTATCTGGATGATATACTCAATATTGATAATCCGTTCTGTGCTCATATCGTCCCTAATATTTATCTACCAGAGCTCACGTTGAATAAACCAACAGTTGGGATAACATAGCAGCATTCCTCGATGACTTTAACTTTGAAACTTTGACATCGTTAACTATCCACATTTAGATGGGGACGTACCTTGTGCCACATCATACGTGGTTTATATCTCCCAGCTAATTCATTTTGCAAGGGCTTGTAACGATGTTAAGGATTTCAATTATCGTAATCAAGTTATTACAAGTAAACTTCTTCAACAAGGTTTTCGATATCTTAAACTTCGTATATCGTTCTCAAAGTTCTATCGCCGCAACAAAAACTGCTGGAGAAGTACAACATCAACCTAAAACTGTTCTGCGACTAGGAATATCACAACCGTTATTCTATGGAGATGTGATCTATAAACTTCCGAAATTAAAGGGGTCTTTTGGATTTCCTGACCTCTTTACCATATTAATCAGGAAATGCGACAGAAAAGGATATGCCCCTTTAGTATTGCAGCACACTTCATGCTTGATGATTGGCCCCTTCACAGTCGTTCACTACGCTTCATTTTCTCTTGTTCGATGACCGGACAATCTCATCGGACTCCATTATTGCACCTTCAGAAATCCTAAAAGGGGAGGTTGGTTATGAACTTTTAGCCATCCGGTTTCCGGCCGCACACTAGATTGGTTTTCTCTTTAGCTGCAACTGCTATGGTTGTTTAGTACACTTCCGGATACATGTTGAGAAATTTCTATTTTTTTTATATATATTTACAATAACATAAACGTGTATCGTTCACTAATTTCTGTGGATATGGGATATACTGTCTTGGCAATTTGAGCGCTGAAAACATCATAATAGCGAGACTGTGTACACTTAAAATCGATTTAAGCTAACCAGTGAGCCATATTGTCTACTGACCATTCCAAGTAACCTTGTCTTTACCACTGTTTGTGTTGTGTATTGTCCTTTTCATTGTATAGTAAATTTGTTATTTGTTTATGGTATAG
This sequence comes from Cyrtodaria siliqua, assembly GCA_037043455.1. Lineage (NCBI taxonomy): Eukaryota > Metazoa > Mollusca > Bivalvia > Adapedonta > Hiatellidae > Cyrtodaria > Cyrtodaria siliqua. Next base: position 71,719 of record JAWPHD010009593.1, on the reverse strand, counting down.
TGCGGATTTACGTTGCCATTGCGTTTGGATGCTGTGAGTTCTAAAGGACAATTTTTCTCATTTTCATGACGTCAGCTACGTTACGCGGATGTTACGCGCTCGCCTACACATTATGCGACACCATGAACTAAATTTAACGTAAATAACATGCATTTCATAAAGTAAGATTTCAAATAAGGATACATATACAAGGTGTCTGAACGTATCGTATGATATACCATGCAAACAATTGGAATTAATGTTATTACTGTACACAACCACAGTGAGTTTGTACTCATTTGCATCTGTAACACTCTAGTGTATTACGAGATAATACACTAGCGTATTACGAAAAATAAGTCATGGTTTTATTTGGTTCGTGAGGCCCTGTTATGTGACAAACTTCCTAAAACCAATATGCAGCGTACTTATTGCATTAAATACAAGACTATTAATTTAAAAATCATATTTGAGGAAAAAATAAACAACTACATAAGACGAATGATTTATTGTATTGCCAACATATAATCGCAAACGTGTTGGGCTACAAGTTCTAACAACATTAGTTAATGCACTTCCCGACAAAATAGTATACACACAAAGTTAGACAATTACATAGGTACCTATAGATAACTTGCACATAATATCATGATTAGAGAAAAGGTAGTGAGAAAGAAAAAAACTAGGAACTAATGAAAAGAAAAAAGAAGACAAATAAGAAGTATAGAGATTGTGTGAAGTTCAAAGGAAGAGTGTCAGTCAGCATGAGTTGCAAAAGTAAATCTCAATCTAGGAAAACCTCTGTGTTTCTCTTATGTACATTTGTAGTGCTTCGAAAATAATTTTATTATCGTCATCCGACAAGACTTTTGTGTTCGCCGCCAAAACGTATCGTATTTAAATTTAGTGGGTGAAATGTACGAGTTGATTGAAACAAACGAAGCCGTTGTGTACGAAATAAGTTACAGTTGACAAAAAAAAGTGTTCAGCGTCTATAACTGCAGAATCACAATCGCAATTCAAGAATTCTCGTAAATGGTTTAAATAAAGATCATTATTAAGGTTACTGCAATAATTTTGTATTCCGGCATGTAAAAACAGCAAATAATCGTTGGCCAGTTAAGTTGTGTGTTGGAACTTTTGAGCTGGGAAAAACAGAACTTAAACGTTTCCTCTTGAACATCGAGATATATTTTGAATTGCGTATATCTACTGGTAAGTTGTTCCAGAGATTAAGAGATGAAGGTACAAACGAGTTATTGAATATTTCAGTTCTACGAGCAGTAATGGCATAATTATCACTATATCGAAGGTTGTAGGAGCTTACTTGTCCTACCACTTGTGGGAACAGTTTTGAAATATAGTTTGGAGTTGTTCCACATTTAATTTTGTATAATGTAATACGCTTTTGCAGTTTTCTACTATCTGAAAGGGAAATCCATCCTATTTCACTAATAAATGATGTATGGATACAGAACGGGTTAGTCCAGTTACTATGCGGGCTGCTTCGTATTGAAATTTCTCCAAAGTATCTTTTTCGTATAAGGTACAACCGTCCCTTGTAATGGAAGCATACTCAAAGATTGGACGCATATAGGATACATTCATCTGATTAAGTGTTCTTCGAGATTCTTTATATTTAAGCATTCGCTTTAAACCTAATACCTTTTTTGCAGAAGCAACTATATTTTTGATATGCTCGTGCCATTTTCCATTATGACTAAGCTTTAAACCTAGATGTTTATGGTGATCAACAAATGTCAACTGGATATTATTAAGTTGTAGAACTGGGCGACGATCACCTTCGGATAAAGAAAAGAACATTGCTTCTGTTTATTGGGATTCAACTGGACAAGCCATTGGTTTGCCCATTCAGTAATCATGCGTAAGTCGTGGTTTAAACTACCTTCCATGTCATCTATATTAGATGTGGAAATTGCTAACGAACTATCATCAGCAAATAAACGAGTAATACTAAGCATGCTTTCCGCAATATCATTTACGTGCATCAAAAATAAAAGGGGCCCCAGATCAAACCCTTGGGGAACCCCGGCAGTTACAGTTTTTAACGTTGGTGATGAAGTTCCTAAACACATTGTTTGCGATCGGCTTGAAAGATAATCTGATATCCATGATAAAAGCTTACCATCATGTTGCTGTAATTTAAACAAAATACCTTTATGCTAAACACGGTCAAAAGCTCTAGATATATCATTAAAGATAATGCACGTACATTGTTTAGCATCGAATGCCTGACATATATGATGATTTGGTAGGTTGCAGAATGACTTGGCGAAATACCTGATTGATTCTTGAATATAAGATCAAGCATGTGTAGAAAAATTATACACATGTTTAAAAACTATCCTTTCCGTGACTTTGTCTACACAGTTCAACAACGAACTAGGTCTATAATTTATAGGAATACTAGGATCCCCATTTTTAAAAATACCATTATCATGACACACTTCCATAAGTCAGGGAAAATAATTCATTTAATGATCTGTTAACAAGTATATGTAACGGTTTTTAAATTGTATATACAGTTTTCTTCAGCATTTTATGACTAATTTCATCCTCCCCACAAGCTTTGGGTATCTCCAAAATGTTAATAACATCTACTATCTCGCTTTCTTTAATGAAAATGTTTTCTAGTCTTTCACCAGATTTCGGTATAAAATTAGGTAGTTCAACATTTGAATCATCAACTGAAGCTATATCGAAACAAAAAAATCATTTAAGCTATTTGGTTTATCTTGATCAGTTATTGAGAATGACGTATCGCCATTCGGTAATGTCGTTTTTAAAGGAGGAATGGTTTCAGCGTTTATATTCGACTTCATACAGTATTTCAAGAGTTTTCAATATTGTCGCCTGTCAGTGATTCTTGATTCAGTAATTGTGTCTTCAATACTGCTGAAAACGCGTTCTTTCGCATGTGTTTTAAGATTGTTGACATTATTACGTGGACGTTTATAGGTCAATGGAACACTGAGTGCGAGTAGCATTTTTTTTCTGGCGGTCACGCTGTCACGAGACACGTCTGATTTCAGAATCATACCAAGGTTTATCATTTGGTCGAATTGTAACATTTTAAGAGTGTTACATAATTTAACCATTTCTAAAAACATTTTTGTAAATTGTTCACATGCTACGGTAGGTGAACCTCTATATAAAATGGACCAATCAGCCTGGTGAATGAGATCGTTAAGTTTTACGTAATCGGCTTTTTTATATTTCCATACAAGTCCAGTATAAGTCGGTCGGATATTATAACTGTATTGGATATTTAAGTATGTACCACAATGATCACTTATATCACGTGGTATATTTAAAATACCTGATTCGAAGGGTTTCAATGAATCTGATATGACAATGGGATCTAACACTGTAGAAGAATGATCTGCTACCCGAGTAGGTTCTGTTATTATATTTTTCATGTTATTTATCTGCATTACATCCTTTAAATAATGGTTTTCTGTATTTGGTTTATATCACCAATTATTAATTAGCTATTAATATCTGCCGTGGTTTGCAGGAAACTGTACGCATCATATGGTAAAACCAAGGCCAATATGGAGAGAAACTCGGCCAACATGAGAAAACTCGGCCAATATTAAATTCAAGCAATCTGATTGGAAAAAGCCAACACGGACTATATGACCAAGGCTTTGTTTTTTTTATGGACGCCATTTTGAAGAAAAAAAAACACAACGTCGCAGCTATATTCGCCTATGTAACGTAGACTATCAAAATAATTAAGATAATTCGGTTACATCGACTTCGCTGAAATATAGCCATTATCACGTTCGTGTGTGATTTTCCTACACGCCATCGAGCGGTAACAGAGGAAAAATTATTTGAATCAGATACTTGTTATTAAATAATATATTGAACATATATCTCTTGTTTTTTCTTGCCTGTAAATGATATTTGAAACATAGGAATACAGAAAGATATTAAATAGTTATTTAACAAAAATGTCATTAATTAAGTGTGAATTTGGGTGACGATAAATGGTGGATATTAAAAATCGTTTAATTTTACATCTTTTACTTCTATCCAGAATGAAGTGGGCAGTGCATATTCAAGTTCTAGTACGCGTCATGATATCACGTTAGTAAAGGTATAAACTAGCAACCCTCCAGAATGTGCAGACATATCTTTACGATACATATTACTATATATAACCCCCGATAATTAAAGTATCATTGGAGACGTTGTCGCATAGGTGCGTTTCTGTAAGTAAATTGTCCTTAATGTATTCAAGTTTATGTCTTATGTTTCTCGTATGTAAGTGTTTGAACAAAATGATGCTAGGGGTTTATTATCGCTTTTAAAATAGTTTAGTCATATCAAGACGGTGTCTACTTGTATTTATGCTTAGTCTTATAGTGCTGCCACACTGGAATACCACACCAAAGACAAATGCCATGATACCGACCCCAGTCACATTATACTAACCAAAAAACACCGTTGGTTCTTGTCTTCCGACCGACCCTATTTTTAAGGCCCCGACTCTAAACCTTTTAAGGCACAAACAACAACAAATGTTTTTTCCTACCTAATTGTTTGAGGACAAAGACCAGAAACATACTTATTTCTTGTTTGGCCTGAGCGTCAAGCAAGGGAGCTATTAGTACCATTTCTATAGCGTGGTTGGTATGCTCTAACACTACGTCACGCCAAGGTATCACAAAGAAAATAGCACATATCTTTATTTAAGCATTAAAAGGAAAGACATTGCATTACAATCACTCAAAATCTTATTAATATGTTAGAATTAAATAAAACACAAAAGTATTGAAGATATTTCTTGAAATATTTTTAAAAAATCATTTTTGCTCAATTGATTTATTCCTGTGTTCATTCTTGTATAAGTGACGGAAGACCACCAATAAATAACTGTATTTATAGCGCAGGAAAAATGATAATAAGTTTAATTATTAACATTGGTATAACCACACTTACAGAAATTAATTTGAAAACGTCTTTTATAGCGGACTGTATTTTTTCTCTCTCTATCTTTTAACATGCTATTCAAGAGCAATATAAATTATATGTTTCTTAATAAATAAATTGCCACATTCTATAAGGCAACTAACTCTTTTCAAGACTTTGTCTTCTTTATAACCTGTATTATCTCTCTTTTTAAAATTAGATTTTCCATTCGACAGAAAACATAAACTAGAAACATCTTAATCATCATAATACGTAGCAGTCATTTGAATAAACTCCTAATAATTCATGAATTGTATATATTTATGTCTAACCAAATATCACCAAAATACACACACATCTCATTAGGTGAATGATATCACCAGTATCACGAGTCTTAAGTTCATGTGCATGTGTACTTTCATTCTTACAATTTTAAACTTGAAATGAAATAGTATATACGGGATCTTACATGAGTACCTGTTTAATATTGAATTTATTTAACGAGTTGGATAACATTTTATGATGCAAGGCTTTTATCAATTTCATGCAACGAGTTTAATAAATTAAATATTAAATAGGTGCGAATGTGAGATTCTATTTAATCACTTAACTCCAAAAGACCCTCACAAAGATCATTTATTATTTTGCCTATATAACATTGGCGTATGCAATCGTGAAAACTCGGAAAATCTAGTCATTCTCCGGCATCACGCCCTTGTTTGTATATCGACGCTTCGGTATGTTCACAATCTTGACGTTTTGTTAGCCGGAATGCAGCAGCACAGAAAATAGTGAACTGCTGCTTAGCTGTTGCTATGTAAACGATATAGCTGGAAAACCACACTAGTTGATGTATGATTTGCGTTGCATGCTTGGTATTTACAATACAGATGAAGATTTTATCACTGCTTTCCTGTTAATAAACTGTAAATGGAGCAATCGGCTAAATTTGAAGATAACTGTGATTTTGAATGCAAATTCGTCTTGGCGGGAATCTGACGCGCGTCATTTTAGTATGACGTAACCAATATGGTGACCTTCGATATACATTCCAGTAATGCTTCGAAGAAGTTTACGAGATGTTGCGATTGTGTCGTATGATAACCATCAGTGGTGTTATACGGGACTGTGTAACTGATTAAGCGAATAAAAGAGATATGTATGTTTTTTATTATTGTATTGAGAATAGATTCCCAAAGATATGGTTGCAAAAAGCAAAGAATTGGTAATCAGAATACAGACTGGCTCTACTTTTACATAACAATATGCGGTTAGGCATTTTTTTTCCAGAAAAGTGATTTGCTTTTGAGTCAAATACCGGTATATAGAGCAGTTGTTGTCATTGTTATTTTTCTGTTATTGTGTGTTTTGCGTGGAGGTATGTGCATTTTAATGGATAACACATTGTCATCGAGAATGAAAGTAAGTGTTACCCGGTGTGGAGCTAACATTACGGTCTATGTGAACATAATCGTGGTACAAGTCCAAAGCTAACATTACGGTATATGCGAAAATAATCGTGGTACAAGTCCATAGCTAACAATAAGGTCTATGTGAAAATAATCGTAGTACAAGTCCATAGCTAGAAATACGGTATATGTGAAAATAACAGTGGTACACTTCCATAGCTAACATTACGGTCTACGTGAAAATAACAGTGGTACAAGTCCATAGCTAACATTACGGTCTACGTGAAAATAACAGTGGTACAAGTCCATAGCTAACATTACGGTCTACGTGAAAATAACAATGGTACAAGTCCATATAGTGCTGTTCGTTGACAAACGCACGTCATATACTTGCAGTAAATAAGTAACCTTTTTCTATTCGTCAAACTTAATTCAAGTAACCTTTAACTATCGGTAATATTTAATTCAGGAACGATTTGCCAATCGCATCTTTTAAAAAACACATTGCTTTCATACTATTTTGCGACTTGCATTTGCAGTACGTATGATGAACCTGGTTTCCATGAACATGTCAGTATTGTAAATATTTGCGGTGAAAACAAACAAAAAAGTTTAATGTCTTTATAAATGACACACTTCTCTCTAGCACTTGTACATTATTTGTTTTTTCTATCATAAAATAACACGAAATTTCTCATTGAAGGCAATATGATAACACCGGGAACACCCGACATTTTTCAAATTGTATAATGAAATTAATGTAGTTTTTGCTTAGTCATAAACATACGTTGGTGGTTAAACCGTTTTAAAGAGCAATTACCCAATTTTGAAATGTAAATCCTAGTTGTCTTTTGTCACTATGTGGTCATTTTTCAAATTTACCACAAAACATTTTTGTATACGCCAGTGAAGAACGGAAAGCGTTTTTAGAGGTTGGAGAATCGCAAGGTCAAATAATCATTTCGTGAAACAGGAGTTCACCCCTACAATTTGTGTTTCTGGTTAGTTCTGACATAGGATCTGACATGTAACTATCGGTTATTGTAGACATTAACAATTAAGCTAGGTCCAGAATGTGGCCATGTAGAGAGAATATTAAAAACTAACACTTTATCTTTTCCCTGTAAAAAAAAGTACTTTACTCAAATGAGGTTTTATAAGAATGTCTATAGTGTAATATATTAAACAACTTTATAACGATTTTCGTCTATCGAAGACAAATATTATAATATGTATGTAACGAGTTATAAATTTAGTTTTTGTAAGGCGTGCGGTGAGATGGACCTCCCTGACCCACAACATGCCGAATTACGGGAATAATATATGGGTCACCGCACTGTTGACTGAAAAAATCGTGAAACTGGAAAACAAAACATAATGTAACTTTAAAGCTAAGTTTTGTAATAAATGTCACTCATCTTGATACTTGCCGTCGTAGGATTTTTAAAGAAATATTTGACATTGATTTTATTTTTGCCGAACATTTGAATATATGTTAACATATTAAAGTTCCTATCCCGCCAACAACAGCCACATTTTACAACATATGTACACCGTTTCTAAACCTACTGAAGACGAGAGATATATATATACATATATACAACTTACGTATTTTGAGAATCAAATCTCTATAGATACAATATAAAGGACTTTAACCTGCCAGGCCAAACCTCAAAACTACAGCGTCGAAGTAAGAGTTACCAACTCTTAATTTATTTTACGCATATTCAAGCATGGGTATTTTAATAATCCGTGAATAAACATCACCTTTTAATCGGCATAGATACTTTATTATATGACCTAAACATATGAACAGAGCTTTGATAAACTGTTATGTAGTGTAATTTTGCCGTTATTTGGCGGGTTAGTTTCTATAACCTGCCTACATATTGTGGTCAATGCACCAAGTATGCAATGGTTCGATGATCACGTTGCTATCATTTGTGAGACATGTAATGCGTATCAGAAAACTTTATTTAATTTACGTGACAGAACACATTGCTTACTGGAGTTAACCAATGAACACGGATATCGGGTTTACCACAATGAAATAAATATCGAAGTGACAGAATAATCAACATAATCTATGAAACTCAATGACGACAAGCATCACGTCATGAAACTCATATTGTTGCAGTAGTAGTCGCATTGTGCTTGCCTCTAAAAGTTGCACGTACGTCTGTTTTATTTTAGAACATCGATTTTGTCTATAAATTATGTTTTGCACTTGTACATGTTGTACTGCATTTACTTAACATTTAATTTCACTATTGTTCTGGAGTAAACATTAGATTAATTTTCATCGAGAAAAAGAGAAATAAAAGAGAACACATGTATTTGCACTTTTCTTTTTTTAATAAATACAATACACAACCTTCATGTACACGTTTGTATGATGCAATTGCAACATACATTTTGTATATCAACCAATCATAACCAGAACATGCGTCGAAGACTCGCCTTTCGAACTATGACATCACAGTTCATTTTGAGAGCTATGACATCTGTCACAGGATGACCTTAGTGATTGGGGCTAACTCAGGAAAGACTCAATGACGGTGAATGCATTTACATAAGTTTAATGCAACTTTTAAAATATGTTTAATATATATACAATTATCTAAAAAAACAAGCGAATACACAAATAAACTATGAAAAGAATGTTCTCATGAACGTTTAAGACGTTCTTAGTATTGTTATAAATACTGAATGTATAAGACACTAGAGTGTTGTTAAAGCTATAACAATGTTGATCTATGATCTAGCGCGATAACTGTGATGCGCGAGAGCTCATGAAGATGATGATGCGCGAATTCAATGGATGATCGTCATCAAATGCCTTCTGTGGGTGATGTTTCTCCAGTGAGGACTGATGACGGGCCCACCTTGTGTCCTGGGGGTTGTCGTTAATAAAACCTGGCCAGGTACGGGGACCGTCTCCACCGCTCGTAAACGTTAATCGTGGAAGCTTAGCTCCACTCCGGAATATCCAAACCTTGATGGCTTACTCCAACCCTGGATGGCTTATATCCTGGATGGCTTAGGCTGTAATTATACATACGTTTTAGATGTCGGTTGTCAAACATTACAATCTTGCATAATTACCATTACCCGAACAAATCATTATTCAATAAAAATATGTGAGCTGTACTAATGATGAGTAGCAATGTATACATATTTTACAACGCCATGTATACGCCATGTACGTCGCTGTTAATCAATGCCCCTAATACATGTAATGTAAACATGATCAAATCACTCGTATATTACACTCACTGAGCTATGCATGCACGCATGTCAACTAATGACCACATTATACAACGCTATGCATACGCGTCGAACATTTATCCTAGTCACTCATCTCATTGTTAACAAATGTTAACAATCGTGTATTACAATCACTGAGTTATACGCCAACGTTAACAAATGCACCTATTATCCACCGTTATCAAATTAATATTGTTTTACAATTAATAATCAATTACAATAATTACATCTAATAAAGTAACTTTAAAATCATATGCTAGTCTAAATTTAATGTTTGAGAAACATCAATGCTAGCCGGATGTCGTAACCGCCAAACAAGATGGCGCCGCCCACTGAATACAAATGTACGATAAAAGTTTGATAAAATAAATACTAACTACAATAGTCATGTTTCCTGTGAATTTTGCCGTCCAATCTCTGTTCCAACAAAGTAACTATCGATCATCCCGGCAAGAGCTAGAAGACAATGGGTTTTATAGCAAACATTACGCCCAAACCATTATTTCCCCCGTTTAGTCCGTGACAAACGTGGCTAAATCTGCAGTATTGAATCTACACGAGAGGCCCCTTATACAATTTTGCCGTTTAAGGAAGATAGACCTATACGTTTACATGCATTAGCACAAAACTAAAATTATGACAGGGCCTCTCTGGCGGCCACTTAAAATGTGCACGCTTTTAAGTGTTACATGAATAGATCATGAATCTTGTGAAATTGTTTCAACTCGAACAATAGATTTGGGTGTAACCGACAACTTACAAGAGCTATGTACGACCAATACGCTCTACCCGTGACATTTTGTGACAACATCTCCCCACTTAAAGAAAGTGCTACACTTTTAAAATTCAACAAAATGATAATTAATATTTACACGTTAAGAAACTATTAATTCTTCTGAGCAAATGAGCGACAAAACGTACAAGCTGATCGCTCAATCGCTTGAGTATTTTAACATTTACTACTGAGGGATGCAACCTTCAGCCAGTACAACGACCGTCTTCCGGAAAACATCCACTGCAGTTATAACCTAACTATAATATGTAATTACAATTTCAACACTATTCTACAATTATACACTACCCTGTCGTAACATATACTACTATTGTACAATACACTGCAATAAACTATTGTATTAAACCTGTCATTATGTGCGGCGACTTAAATAGTCTGCCCCAATATGGTCCTTTTCTCGGTCTATGACACCGACTCTACTGTTACTAATAACACTACTTCCTGCCACTACAAGAACTCCAACTTTACACATCGCATCCATCGCATTACCAGTATACTGTTTGCGAAATGGAGTAGGGTCTCTCGTTTCCCTAATCGGCTTTGCTAAAGTGTGCTTAAAGCTACACTGCACTACATCTGTTGGTCTCGACTTATCGGACCGAACAGCACTACACTCAGAGTCTAAACGACTTACCTCTCGTTTCTCTGCTACATGAAGCATGCCCGATATGTCTACATCGGCTGCCGTCTCCTAACCTACACTAGTGGGAAAATACAGGGGACTAGTGTCCTCACTACTGCCGTCCTCACTATCCTCAATAACTGCAACATTACCTACGGTTAACACCCCTTGTTGCACATTATCGGTTCTACTGATATACTCTTTCAGCATATTCGCATGAAAGGTCTTTAACTTTCCGTTTATCTTGATACGGTAATCCATAGTGTTCACTATCCCATCTTACGTAAAACGGACCTTTCCATTGTAATAACAACTTGTTATTGTCGGTCGGGAGTAACAATAACATCTGGTCATCTATATTAAACTTCCTAGCTCTAGCTTTCTGGTCATAGTACCGTTTGTACTTGGTACTTGCCTTAACTAACTGACTTTGAGCTATCTTACAAGTCTCCTCTAGTTTCTCCTTCAGATCTAAAACATACTGATATGTAGTCTTAACCTCATCACTATCTATTTCACCTGCCCACATCTCTCTAAGAATCCTCATGGGACCTCTAACTGATCTACCGTACAATAACGCAAACGGAGAAAATCCTAAACTCTCTTGTGGACCCTCTCTAAATGCAAACAATAAAGCATTGAGATACTTGTCCCAATCTTTGGGTCTCTCTGTACACATACGCCGTAACATTTGCTTTAACGTCCCGTTAAATCGTTCGACTAACCCGTTACACATAGGGCGATACGATGTTGTCATGATTTGACGCAAATACAATAACCTGCTTACTTCAGCCATAAGTTCTGACGTAACTGTGACCCACAATCAGTCAGCATTTCCTCTGGTACACCTAGCCTACTGAAGATATCAACTAATGCCTCAGCTACTCTCTCAGTTTCAATTGAGGGCAATGCTACTGCCTCCGGATACCTAGTTGCATAGTCTACCATGGTTAAAATGTACCTATTTTTCCTATCCGACACTGGAAAAAATTGGTTCAACTATGTCTACGGCTACCCGCTTAAATGGTGTATCTATCAGTGCATCTTACCTAAGTGTAATTTGGTCACTCGACCTTTTGGTACTGTCCTTTGGCATACTTCGGAGGACCTACAATACCTAGTTACATCTCCACTAACGCCTGGCCAATACAATTCTGCCAATACTCTATCTGACGTTTTCTGTACGCCTAAATGACCTCCCTTAATCGACGCATGAGCTACCTTAAGCACTGTCGTTCTATACTGGGTAGGTACCACTAATTGGCGAAACTGTCTACTACCACTATCTTCAAATTCTCTGTACAATAACCTATTCTTATGTACAAACTTACAACTACCGGACCCTTTACACTTCTTCACTACACCATCCTTGGCCTTCGCTTTACAAGGACCTAATGACTCGTCTTGAGTTTGTGCTTCTATAAACTCCGCTTTAGATATGTCACCTACGGCTGCAGGAACCTTTAATTTTCTATAAGCCTGAGCTTGCTTCTGAACCTGCGCTCTAGTCTCTACTGCATTACTTATGCTACTTCTAAAATCGGACATTACCGGAAGTGCTGAACCTTCTATGTTCCCTATCGTTAAATCATACATCGGGTCGTCCATTCATAGTGCCTCTGTAATCCCTTTAAAGAAAGGTGTATCTACATCTATTTTCGCTATTGGCACGTGCTCTACCGACTTATTTAACAACATACACGGTGACTGTTTACCTACCAACTGGTCATCCGTAACTAAACTACGCCTAACTACCACACCTGTACAACCTGTATCCCTCATTACAATTACGTCCGTGCCATTCACTCTACCATTTGCCGTTGGAAGATTTGCATACGGAAAGAGACATGTTCCGATCTTCGCCATTACACCATCCGATCTAACGCAACAGCTACTACTCTCGGTTTTAATAACCGGACTATTACTACCTCTGCCTCTACCTCTATCTCGGTTTTGATCACCTCTACCTCTACCGAAATTCCATGGGTTGTTAAAACCTTGGTTCGGACAACCTACATTGTTGTCCACTCTACTATTGTCACTAAAATTGTCTACGACAGCGGACACTTTCACCGCTTTCCTACACCCATGTGAAGCATGATTCCCATAACAGTGACGACAACGAATAAAAGGTCTACCTATGTTACCACTATTGCTACCTCCTCTAGCACCCATCGAACTACCTCCCCCTCTATAGTTTCCACTCTGGCCTTTCTGTTTATTACTATGATCGTCCCCTTGCCTATCTCTAAAAGTTCTGTCTTTCGACACTACATTATGAGCTCCACCTCTAGCCTCGGCAAACTGATCTGCTTGTGTTGCCATTTCATCTACACTAGTTAGTTTTCTTTCTTTCAGAAATAAGAACAGATCTCTACTACTAACATTGAATAGCTGGTCCCGCAACAAGAAATCTACGAGGCCCTGATAAGTCTGCGCTACCTTCCGTAACTCTAACCACCTATCTAAGTAATGTCTAGACCTACTAATAAACTGAATAAATGACTCGCCTTTCTCAGGCAGACAAGCTCTAAACCGCTTTCTAAAACCTTCTTCAGTTAACTCAAATCTCTTTAAAAGAGCATCCTTTAACTTGTCATAGTCAAGAGCATCTAGGTAATCTAGAAAATACATCTAAGGCCTTGCCTCTCAATAACGCACTTAAATGAACTGCCCACTTATCTTTGGTCCATTCCTGTAACTCAGCATAACGCTCGAACCGTAACAAGTAACTGTCCATGTTATCTTTGTCAGCATCAAAGTATTCGAACCTTTTAACTTCCCAGAATAACTATCTTTCCCTTCAGTTTTACTGTCCTTACTATGTGTCTTAGCTGCTTCCAACTCTAAAGCTAACTTATGCTCAAACTCTGATTTCTCCCTCTCCATCATTGTCTTAGCCTTAGTTAGTCTACCATCTGTTTCGAACCTCTCATGTTCTAACTCTTGCTTCTCCCTTACTATTCTACTTTCTAATTATACCTTCTCTTTATCATCATCTCGCTTCTCTTTAGCTAATCTACCTTCTAATTCTAACCTCTCCGTGGCTAGTCTACTTTCTTCATCTCGCTTCTCTTTCGCTAATCTACTTTCGAATTCTGACCTATCTTTCTCAGCATCTAGCTTCTCTTTAGCTAATCTAACTTCTAATTCTAGCTTATCTTTAACTAATCTAGTTTCTACTTCCAACCTATCTTTCTCAGCATCTAGCTTCTCTTTAGCTAATCTACTTTCTTCATCTCTTTGCTGCTTTGCTAATTCTCTTTCCTTAAGTCTAAATTCCCTTTTCCTAGCCTGTTCGTCTTTAACAAAGGTTCTAAGCTCCTCTCTAGCATACCCTAACTCCTTACCCATCTCCGTAAGATCCTTTATGGACGTCATGGTTATAGACATTGTGGAATACTAACTACAATAATTACAATACACAAGTCACTAATGATTCTACTCTACTAACTACTAATGATAAGTCACTGTGTCCTCAGTAAATACCTGGGCATCATCATAGGACAAGTTACATACACATGTGTACTAGCGCTAACTATTACGGTTATGTATAGATATTATCTAGCTTCCACAAAACATATACACTACATAAAATATCTATATTTGATATTGGACATAAACCTTAAACAATCATAGATATGTGTATAACATGTACATGTATATTTACTTCTCCCATCAAGATAAGTATAATCGAGTGTCACAGCATGAGTAGAACGTCTTGTTCGCCAAACTAATTGGATACTATTGGTATATCAAGGGAGGTAAAAACAAACACCCAAATTATTGAGCAAAAGTGCCTCAGACCCAATCGTGAAGACCACTGCGACCTCGCGCCAAGGAAAGAACGGACAAAAAAACAGTTTGGACTCACCCTACCCTTGTCGTGTCTTGACTTCCAAGCTTTGTCCGTGATCGTCGACAGTCGCCTTGATGGATCAGAGGGTGGTACACAATTCTAAAATAATAAGTAGAGATTTAGTATATCATAATAAAGATCACTTATTGATTCTTTCCCTCCGTAGTCGCCCAAAATCCCACTACTCTGAAAACCAGTTGTCACAGGATGACCTTAGTGATTGGGGCTAACTCAGGAAAGAGTCAATGACGGTGAATGCATTTACATATGTTTAATGCAACTTTTTAAATATGTTTAATATATATACAATTATCTAAAAAAACAAGCGAATACACAAATGAACTATGAAAATAATGTTCTCATGAACGTTTAAGACGTTCTTAGTATTGTTATAAATACTGAATGTATAAGACACTAAAGTGTTGTTAAAGCTATAACAATGTTGATCTATGATCTAGCGCGATAACTGTGATGCGCGAGAGCTCATGAAGATGATGATGCGCGAATTCAATGGAAGATCGTCATCAAATGCCTTCTGTAAGGGTTGATGACGCGATGTAATGATGGTTAGCCTCCACTGAGATTGTGGGTGATGTTTCTCCAGTGAGGACTGATGACGGGCCCACCTTGTGCCCTGGGGGTTGTCGTTAATAAAACCATGCCATGCTGCGCAGGTACGGGGACCGTCTCCACCGCTCGTAAACGTTAATCGTGGAAGCTTAGCTCCACTCCGGAATATCCTAACCTGGATGGCTTACTCCAACCCTGGATGGCTTATATCCTGGATGGCTTAGGCTGTAATTATATATACGTTTTAGATGTCGGTCGACAAACATAACAATCTTGCATAATTACCATTACCCAAACAAATCATTATTCAATAAATATATGTGAGCTGTACTAATGATGAGTAGCAATGTATACATATTTTACAACGCCATGTATACGCCATGTACGTCGCTGTTAATCAATGCCCCTAATACATGTAATGTAAACATGATCAAATCACTCGTATATTACACTCACTGAGCTATGCATGCACGCATGTCAACTAATGACCACATTATACAACGCTATGCATACGCGTCGAACATTTATCCTAGTCACTCATCTCATTGTTAACTAATTTTAACAATCGTGTATTACAATCACTGAGTTATACGCCAACGTTAACAAATGCACGTATTATCCACTGTTATCAAATTAATATTGTTTTACAATTAATGATCAATAACAATAATTACATCTAATAAAGTAACTTTAAAATCATAAAAAGAACTTATTAAAGTTACCAAAAGCGGGTATTACCCTATCATTTTGCAACGCACTGCATGTTTAGTGGTTGACCCATTTGCAGTTCGCCACTATGCTTTCGTCTTTGATTGTTCGATGACCGAAGCCTTGGCTTGTGTATACTGAAAGGCAGATATAAAAGTCGAACAGGAAATTTAGCATTCAAGGACCAGTCAACCACAGGGCTACTGCCGTGGAACGAGTTATGGCCCTTGATTTAGTAAAATTGCTGTAGTTTGCCTTGTTAAGACGATATGGCCTTCATCATAAAAACCAGCCAGATCGGAACAGTAACAGCAGAGTTATGACCTTACAGGGGTACAATTCGGGGAACTTAGTAATTTATTATACTGGACTTTCCGCCTTCTGGCGTTAACTTCCTCCAGACCATCTCAGATTTCATGTTCATGTTTGGTGTATTTTTCAGTTAAGGATGTGTAGATGCACAATAAGCCTTCGTATTCCGTATGTTGTGGACCCTAGGGGTAATCGGGTAAAATGTGAATGCATTTACAGAACGGGTTTTGTTACTCTAGCGTAAAGGGGCCCTCTGCAAGGGTACAACTTTGGAAACTTGCAGTAATTTATATGTTCGACTGCCATTTTGCTCAATGCAAGGCAAAGGGTTTTGTCATAAGTACCACAGCAAGTAATATTCTCCAACCCAAGCACATACTCCTTATAGTCAGTAGAGCGATACAGGCCCTCTTGCCAATTGGGCCTATGGTGACGTCTACCTAAATCCTAATAGGACGGTACATTGATGTTTGTCTTTAATCTTGTTCTGCCATACCCTTAACGGTTTATTCCCTTGTTTCTCTGGCTTCTGCCAAGTCAATGAATGAATACTTACTTTGTGGCTTTCTAAGCTCTTGTTGTTTTTATATTATATATATATGATCATTAATGTGTTTTACTTATATTGCATATTAATGCTGTCTTGTTTGTTAGAGATTTTAACCTGCCGGTGATATCTTCATTTACACTGTTCAATTTATTGGGATGACAATAGGGTACGAGTGAGGTTTGGTGCACCCTAGAACCTGGTTTAAACCCCAACGGCCTTTTCTTTGCCACTGACCGTTCCAAGGTGATAGCCCTATTGTCAACCCTTTTGTGTTTGTGATTGTCTTATTTTGCATTGTTTCATCTTTAAAGTTGTTCTTTGTTTCTGTGTGTGTTTGTGGTTGATTGTCGTCCTTGAATGCTACTTTTCCTGTTCGACTTAGAGTTGTTGCCCTTGCTCGAATGAACATTGCTATTTTTTGCTTTTTTAATTGTACATCCTTCACTAATTAAGAGCACAAAAGAACTCTTTGGCAGATTTATAGCTATGCAATCTAACGTTTAGGAGCCTCATATACTTATAAAGAATAACTAGTCTCATTCTTCAGTAAGATTGCCATAACAAAGGATGTGAACTCAATACCTAAAGCTGGACAATTTGTACGTTTGACATTAGGCTATATACCAGCTGATACTTTTCTTTTGATTTGATCTATATATATATATATTTATGCATTTTCAACAAAACATGAATGATTATATTTTTCAGTTTATATCATTTTTATGTTTGAAAATGCGTACTTTAATGGAGCTTTTCCCATGATCTTTTATGCACGTAAGTATGATATACGTATGTTCTTAAAAACGCAATAAATCACTTGATCGAAGAAAACTACTGAAGAAAGGATAACGTCCACAATGCTAACACTATGTTACTACGTCAATACAAGTATCTATATTGATCAGGTGGCTATACAGCCAGTGGAAAAACATGCGGTTTGCCAATCCAAGAGGTCATGGGTTCGTATCGAACAGATAAAAAAGTGCGTTTCATTGAATGGATGTACTTGCTTGATGTTGCTTCGTCGATCGCATGTGTAATGTATGCTACAATGCCTAGCTTCTCCCTATAATTGACCAGCTGATAAGCTCCGCCTACGCATGCCTTGGATATGCACTCTGTATAGATTAAGTATTAGAATAGATTTAGTAACCAGAAGTACAACTTGTGTCTCGTTTCTATCCCATCCTCGTCGCCAATGTAATGTTTGTAATTGTTAATATTCATGCGGTAGAAATATAATTTGTTATAAGTATAAAAAGCCTATTAGAAATATTATTTTCAACTACAACAAAATAGATTCTGACCTTGATATAGTACATAATACTCCTAAGGAATGTAAATGCAACACATCTAAATGTTGCTATGCTCCAGCAGGTCATGTCATCACCGGTAATTTTGATATTGTTGATAAACGTAATCGGCATTTGTTTTCGAATGGTCCTAAATATCGATTACCTTCAATTATTAATTTTAATGCCTGCCGTGCCCAGATCGCCAACTCCATTGAAGATTTAAGTATTAAATGGTGTCGTAGAGAAGATGCGGACCCAAACTCGCTTTCTACTTGGAAGAAGTCAATTCTTAAAATTATAGATACACGTATTAACTTTTATAATGCTAACCCCTCTATACTTCCTCCGAGACCTAGGTTTTCCTTTCGTAATTTAAAATCGGGAATACAGGAATTTCATAATAAATTTGTTTTAGTTCCTGCAGATAAAGCAGCTAATTATGTAATTATTGTTTGACGCCTACATTACGTCAATGTTTTATCTCTGGAACTCGGCAGCACCAATTCCTATACTCCAGTTAATTTTACTGAGGATGATGTTGTTTCCGCACATATCACTCGGTTCACTACTTTCAAGGATGGTGTAAACGATAAGCAAAATAAACTGCCTACCATGTACTGGATTCCTAAATTGTATAAAAATCCGTATAAGGCTTGCTTTATTTCTAATTCTAGTGCCTGCACCACAACAAACATCTCCAAACTTTTAACTTCTTGTCTTACTGCCGTTAAAGATCACGTTAAACCATACTGTGATACAACTTATGAAAACTCTGGGATTAATTTTTTTTGGTCAATAAGAGACGTTCTTGATACAATTTTCAATAAAGGTCAAGTTTCATCAATATGCACTTATGACTTTTCTACACTATATACAACCTTACCACATAACTTGATTAAAGACAAGCTAATTTCTTTTATTCAAAAAACATTCGCTAGAGAAAATACTACATTTTTGGCATGTAATAATATTAAAGCATATTTCACTAACGGCAGTTTAGACAATTATACTATGTGGACTTGTTATTAAGTTGTGAAGCACTCATCTTCCTATTAGATAATATTTTCGTCAGGTATGGAACCACCGTTTACAGACAAATTGTTGGTATCCCTATGGGTACGAACTGTGCACCACTTGTCGCAGATTTGTTTTTATTTTGCTATGAAAGAGATTTCATGTTGAATCTTTCACCAGATACCCAGGTAGATGTTATTGAAGCCTTTAATGACACCTCTCGGTATGTGGATGACATATTGAATATTGACAACCCTTTCTTTCCAACTATGGTTAATATTATTTATCCTAAAGAACTTCAGCTTAACAAAGCTAATATATCTGATAATAAAGCTTCTTTTCTTGATTTAGATCTCTCGATTGAAAATGGTGATATAATTAGCTATCTTGATTAGCTATATATGACAAGAGAGATGATTTAAATTTTGATATTGTTAATTATCCCGATTTGGATGGGGATGTTCCCCGAGCAACTTCTAATGGGGTGTATGTATCTCACTTTATTCGTGTTTCAAGAGCGTGTACTCGAGTTGAGGACTTTAATATTCATAATCTTTGTATAACTAAAAAGCTACTCAGTTAGAGTTACCGTTACCATAAACTTCGTAAAACCTTTGCAAAATTTGAATATCGTAACCCTGATTTCTTTCCAAATATAAAAGTAATATAAGGACTTTTCTGCGACAAGGACTATCACAACCTGACTTCTATGGTGATGTGATTTATAAACTTCGAAAGATTCTTGGTCATGATCACTTTCATTCTATCTTTGTTAAACTTGTTAAAAAGTTTATCAAAAGAGGTTATGACCCTATCATTTTGCAACGTACTGCATGCTTGGTGGTGGATCCTTTTACAGTTCGCCACTATGCTTTACTCTTTAATTGTACGATGACCGCACAGGCTGTGGACCCTATGATGACGCCTACCTAAAGCCCATTGGGACTGTGGCGTTTGATATTTGTCTATGATCTTCTTTGTCGTGCCCTTAATGGTTTATTCTCCTGTTGCTCTGGCTTCTGCCAAGTCATTGAGTACCTGCATTGTGGCTTTCTAGGCTATTGCTTTTTTGTAATATATTTACACGAGCATATTTGTGTTTTACTTATATTGCCTATTGATGCTGCCTTGTTGGTTAGAGATTATATCATGGCGGGGATTTCTTTATTTACACTGTCCTGTTTTAATGGGATGACGGTAGGGTAAGTGTGCGGTTTGGTGCACCCTAGAACCGGTTTAAACCCCCAGTGGCCTACTTTGGCACTGAACGTTCCTGGTAGTCCTATTGTCAACCCTTTTGTGTTTGTGATGTCGTTTGCATTTATTCATACTGTTGCCTTCTTGTTTGTCTGTTTGCGTGTTTATTTCTGTGTTTTGTGGTTGACTGTCCTCCTTGAATGCTACTTTCCCTGTCCGATCTTTTTATTTTTCTTTATATTACAACAAGCGCTGATAAACTAAAAATATAAAAACCAAAGACATATATATGTTGTAAGGTTTAATCAAGTTTTACTACAATTCAATATACTATACAAAACAATATCATTAAACGACTGTGAAAAGCTATATATAGTATAATTTTACGTTTGCATAGATTGGACTCTAATACATGATATTGAAAGTACTTAATTAACCATCTAAGTTTCATTTCCTAAACACAGTGGCAATGTATACTTCTCAAATACTTTAAGGACCACGTTTTGATTTGTTTCATATTTTAATTGTGTTATTATTCAACATTTTACTGTCTTTTTGCAGTGTTTAACTTTAAATCTATTATTTAACAATTGCTACTTGACCCAAAATTATTAACTTTTGATATGGATATGAAATGCTGAATATTAAAGATTGAGTGTAATTATTATTGTTCTTTTTTATTAATTTGAGGTATATACATTCAAGGACGTGTGCAACCTACGAGGTAACAGTATAATTTATAATTGATAATTGTTATAAATAACATCATAATCAATATGTTGACATTCTCATATCCCATAATCACAACGGATGTTACTGGTAACATTGTGATAGCTGCATGGTAGTCAATCATTTTCGTTCGTATAGAAACAAATATGACAAAAACAAGAAACATTTGTATATGTTAGAATCAGTGAGTGTATATAGTTTCCTTAGTTTGCGATGTTATAATAACATCCTATATAGCGCATTGTTAAATTCAGAAATACAAGTACGCATGCTTTTCTCGAAATTGAGGTTACCATTTTATGATGTTTGAAGATGTGATCCAACTCTTTTGTGTGCATCACCTTGCAATAAAATATGTTTAAACTTAAAACGCGTATATAAGTAATATGTAAATTTCAGATTTTGTTTGTGTTGCTCTAGTGTATTGGTTGTTTGTATTGTTACTTTAGTGTATGTTTTGTATCCTCTGAACACGTTTATTATTTGTCCCTTCTAGCACAGTATACTAATTATTATACTCTAAGACTTCTCCATTGTATTCAAAATCAGTTCAGGGTATAGTGTTTGTGAAACCTATTATGTTTGTGGTATAACTCTCTCTCTCTCTCTCTCTCTCCTCTCTCTCTCTCTCTCTCTCTCTCTCTCTCTCTTATCCCATTTCCTACTGTGTTCTTACGGATGGCGGGAGGTGTACAGTTCTGGCTCTACACAGGAAAAGTGGATGGTCTGCCCCTATCACAAAATAAATCGACCGTCATACATAACTTTAAATGTGTTGAATATTACCTAAAACAACACCATCCTCACCATGCTCACATCAAGTTATAATACATATGATAGCAGTATTTTCACTGTCTCCCTTATTACTTCACATTTCGTTTGTTAAACTACCACTTTCATAGCTAAATACATTTAAAAATAAATACCTTTAAGAAAAACAATTAAATACCTGAAAACGTACAGACATTATATCTCTGTGGTTTGAATATATTATAAAAGGTGTTCAAGCTTTAATCAATAGCTAGCGTACAGCAGTACAGTATGTCACCTATAAATTTGTGTTATGATTATTTAAAATGTCCAAAGGAAAGCTGACTCTCTTTTGGTATGACTGCGGGACAATGACAAAGGCAATGCAATTGTTAATATACAAGATACAAAGCAAATATGTTGCAAATATAGATAGAAAGATCGAACAGGAAAAGTAGCATTCAAGGACGACATTCAACCACAAACACACACAAACACAAAGAACAATTATAAAGATGAACAAAATGCCAAATTAGACATCACAAACACAAAAGGGTTGACAAATGTTTTATGATAACCATTTCCCCGGAAAAGTAACATCTTAAACAAAAATGTTATGTTATAAGTTAAACATCTATCTACATACTGAAATAGAGATCTGGTTAAACTAGAAACACAAAAAAGAGAAAAAAGTTTTACTGAGTCTGTTCATGAGATGTAATATTAAGTGCAACACCTCTCACGCCCACTAGCACATTCTTAAGCGGTATTCTACTTTAAAGCTACATAGATTGGGCTTGATGATCCAAAAGGATCAGTAAGTAATAACGCTACTGATTTGTAGTCGGTGCAACTTTTTACGGCCACCACACAGCACTGAACAAACGTTAAGTCAAATGTGTAATAAATAGAAAGCAAAATTTGAACAAAAGTTTATAAGTCAAAAATTGCGCATAACACCAGAAATGAGTGACGCAGTAGGGCCATTAAAATATTCGGACTGTATTTCTAGGAAACAACTACAATCAAGCTGTAAACGAGTGATAAGAAAAGCTAGATAATACTTCGTTTTCATTAATTTGAAACGTGAAACAAATTTTCCTAATAAATATTCTCATTTATATTAGTTTATTTTCTTAATTAAAAGTATGAAATACGAATACACATTTTCTTATATTATAGGATTGTCTAAAGAATTGCTGTCATTTTATCTTAAACCGATTATCTTTTTATTAACAGAGATATGGTATTTCGCACGTCACATATACGAACCTGGTATCCGTAAACATATCAGTAATGTAAATATTTGCGCTGTTTAGATATCGCATATATTGCACTCATAAATGACACACGGATCTCTCTAGCACGTTTGCAATAAAAAACATACAGCCATTACCTGAAAAAGCAATGTATAATAGAAGGCAATATGATAGCAACCTGAAACACCATCTAACAATTTTAAACTTTTGATTTGTTCACGGTTTAATGGTTAATAAATAGGTCATCGTGACCGTCTTATTGTCGTGTTGTTCAATTTTGTTTTAAAGAAATAGTTCACTGACCTTTTCTGAAGTAATTAACCTATGACTTTAGATAATTGGCCCAATTTTGAAAAAAAAAAAATTGTTTTTTTGTTTTTTTTGATAACGGAATTATTCTTGACTTAATTTTGACCTTGCATTTAAAGTAGCTATTCCGCCAACAACAGGCAAATTATACATCATATGTATACCGTTTCTAAACCTACTGACGACGAGATACATATATAACTTACATATTTAGATAATCTAAAGTCTGAAGACACAATTTAACCGGCGTTAACCAACCTGACCGAACCCCGAAACTGGAGCGTCGAAATAAGAGTTACCAACACATAATTCATTTTAAGCATATTCAATCATGAGTAGTTTTAGAACCTGCGAACCCGTGAACAAACTTCATTTTTAATCGGCACATATATATTGTTATATGAATTATACACCTGGATAGAGTTTTGATGTTTTTAGTGTAATTTTTCCGTTATTTGGCGGGGTAGTTTCTTGAAATGTGCATTTCCTGTTCGCCTTGTATATTTATTTTAAATGTTAAATTATTAAAATGCCCAATGGTAATGTCAAAGCACCTGGTATGCAATGGTTCGATGATCACTTTGTTATCTATCATATTTGTGAGGCATGTAATGCATAACAGGTAAACTTTTGATTAATGTACGTGACAAAACGCAACTTTTGATAAATGTACGTGACAAAACGCATTGCTTAGTGGTTTTATAAGTAAACACGGATGTCCGGGTTGCCACATTAAAAGAAATATCGAAGCGACGTAATCAACATAATTTACGAAACATAACAACAATAAGCATCAAGTTATGAAACTTCATATTGTTGCAGCGATAGTCACACTGTGCTTGCTTCTGGAAGATTCGCGTAAGTTCGTTTTATTTTGCTTTGAATCTTGTTTTCAATATAGTTTTTTACTTTTAAAAAATGTTTATCAGTCACACTTGTTCAGAATAATAACCAGATTATTTTCATCGAGAAAGGAGGATATTTTAGTTTTCACGAACACCTGAACACTCTTTCCTTCTCTTAATTATGTATATAACCTCGTATTCTTGTCTACGTAATATAGGGAATCACCAAGAGTGGGACAGGATGTTGTCTAGTCAAATCTCTTAAATTCTTTACAGATGGTATCGTCGGACTTGAAACCATGAAAATCACGTCATAATACTATTTATTTGCACATTTTAGTTAATTTCCTGAATAGTATGGGTTATTTATACATGTAGCATGTACAGGAAACAAATGCATCTTAATTACACACGCATGTTCTAAAGGTATGATTTGTGTTTTGTAGAGGGGATGTTTAAACCAGGTACGTCTATTTATCTATCTATCTATCTATCTATCTATCTATCTGTCTGTCTGTCTGTCGTCTGTCTGCCTGCCTGCCTGCCTGCCCATGCCTGCCTGCCTGCCTGCCTGTCTGTCCTGTCTGTCCTGTCTGTCTGTATGTTGTCTGTCTGTCTGTCTGTCTTGTCCGTCCTTCCGTCCGTCCATCTATCTACTGCTCTCTTTCTGTGTCTGTCTGTCTGTCTGTCCATCCGTCCGTCCATCCTACGCCCTCCCGCCCGCCCGTACGTCTGTCTGATTTTGCCTGTCCGTTTGTTCGTCGATTTGTCATTGCATTAACGTATCGAACAACATCACTCATTCTACGTTATGCTTCAGTTATACATTTGTGTACCTAAGATATCGAACATATACATTTTACTGATAAAAATAGATGAGCAACATTCTACGTAAATCGCTATTATACATATTTATGATTATATCCAATATTTCAAAACTATCCCTTATATATTTTACATACCGCGTTTAAAACTAGTCAATATAAAAACAACGTATTATTATTAATGCAATAGAAGGCAAAATGTTTAAACTGATTGTCCGCAGCAAAAATCCTCTTCGTTTATAAACATTACATTTGATACCATTTGCATCGGCTGTAACCATTACACGTTTTAATTACAGAACCGTGTGTCGACTGCCGTGGACGATTTGTATCTATTGGTGAGGGGTACTTCGATGGCTGTAATTCGTGCACATGTAGAAGTCATACACCACCTGTAAGATTATTTTGAACATTATTTCACCTATTAGAATAACTACAAGGAATAAAATAAAAAGAGTTTACTATTTACCTAACTTCCCACGATTTAGGTCCTCGTCCATAATTTGAAGTAGTTATTTATTAAATGTGCTGTGCTACCGTAAGAATATTTTTCGAAGGGCTATGACTGTATGCCGACTTTTATTTTTCTTCTTACCTACTTACAAACCAATAATGAGTGATCGAACACAAAGCGGTAAGGAGCAAGTGAGTTCAATTCAGGGACTATAACCACTCGGTCACGGATGCCCCAAATTCAACATGAAACCTGTTATAGCATTACAAAAACACATTTGCGACAAGAGGTTCGTACACATTGGAAGACGAGAGGATATAAACAATGTGTCTATAAACAGTAGTTCCATACTTGATGAAAATATTATATATTATTAGGAATAGACGTGATTCATAAACTTCTTGGCAAGTGTAAGTGTTGTAAACATCTTCGATAGTAAAATAAAAGTAATATTAATACAGGCCAAACTATAGTTTTATCTCTAGCAAAGGTCTTTCGAACATGAGCTATATAGTTTATAGTGGTAGTCTACGCACACTACTCTGTACCAAAACGGTATAATAGAAATGTTACGGTCAAGTTCATTCAATGACATTTTAAATAAATTCGACATACACAATTAGACATGCGGCATTAAAAAAACATCCGTCAAGGTCAATGTCGTTTCACGCGATATACAACATTCGACATACAGCATTCGACATACGACATTCAAAAAACAACATCCAAGGTAAATGACGTCTCAAGCAACATACACCATTCGACATAAGGCATTCGACATACTACATTCACATAAACATTCGACAAACATCAGTTTTAAAGTTAATGTCGTTCTTGAGACATAAAACATTCGACATACAACATTCAATATACAACATTCGACAAACATCAGTTTTAAAGTGAATGTCGTTCACGCGACATACAACATTCGACATACAATAATCGACATATGACATTCAAAAACATCCTTCCAAATGAATGTCGTTTCAAGCGACATACAACATTAGACATACAACATTCGACATAAAACATTCGACAAAAACAACATGCATGGAGAATGTCGTTTCACGTGACATACATCATTTGACATACACCATTCAACATACAACATTCGACATACAACCGTCGACATACGACATTCAAATAACAACATTGAAGGTGAATGTCGTTTCATGCGACATACAACATTCGACATTTGACACACATCAGTTTTAAAGTGAATATCGTTCACGAGACATACAACATTCGACGTACAACATTCGGCATTCAACATTCAACATTCGGCAAACATCAGTTTTAGAGTGAATGTCGTTTAAACCGACATACACCATTCAACATTCGACAAACATCAGTTTTAAAGTGAGTATCGTTTGACGCGACATACATCATTCTACATACATCCTTCGACATACAACATTCGACATACAACTTTCGACACACGACATTCAAGACAATATTTTACATACAGCATTCAATATACAACATTTAACTTTCGATAAACAACATACAACATTCGACATTCAAACCGCATGTCGTTTAAAGCGAAACAATACCGTAACGTCAGCTACTGGTACAACTGCAAAAATGAGCAGACTAAAAATGAGCAGACTCATTATTTGTGGAACAGACGACATTGACATCATTGCGGATAACGTGCATATTTTAAGTCAGCCAAAGGAAAGTTGTTCAAATACAATCGGAATGTGATTTCACTTAGAAAAATGTCCCGGATGTAGCCAAGAACTATCATACATAATCAAATCCGTGATAAAAGATAGAAATTCGACGATTACGATGAGATCTGTATTATGTATTGCTGTAATGAAGTCTCGATTTATTATTTTATGATTATTTTGTCACGGAACTTTATAAACAAAAAAAAAACATTCTCCAAAAGCGTATTTCACACTTGAAATGTCCGCCTGCGTAATTTATCATGCAATTATTACACCGGATGTTTTATTTATAAAAGTTCTTTAAATCAGTTTTGCCTCTAAGGTTAATATTTTCTCTTTGAGATTTAAAGGTTCGAGAGATAATGCCTGTAATGGAAATGTTATCTCAGTATCTTAAAAGCTAACAAAAGTTTGTCTGGTTGAATAGAGCAAAAACATGTAAAATGTGCTTATAACCTGGCATAGTATGCATAGATAGGCACTTTGAGACTATCATTCTGTTAATTTTCATAATATAAGGCTGAATATTGGCTGCACTATTTTTTTAACTAGCCCTTTTCAACATATTTCAATTTTAAAATTTGTTCCAAAAATAAATATACATCTAGTGATAAAATATTTAAATCAATCAAACAATTTGGATGACCACAAATAACATACGAATGTTGTATGTCGCGTGAAATGACATTCACCTTGAATGTTTTTTTACTGAACGACATTCACTTTAAACCTGATGTGTGTCAAATGTGGAATGTTGTATGTCGATTGTTGTATGTCGCGTGAACGACATTCACTTTAAAAACTGATGTTTGTCGAATGTTGTATATCGAATGTTGTATGTCTAATGTAGTATGTCGCGTGAACGACATTCACTTTTAAAACTGATGTTTGTCGAATGTTGTTTGTCGAATTTTGTGTGTCGAATGTTGAATGTCTCTTGAACGACATTCACTCTAAAACTGATGTTTGTCGAATGTTGAATGTTGTATGTCGAATGTCTATGTCGAATGCTTTATGTCGAATGTTCTATGTGCAATGACATTCACATTGAATGATGTATTTGAATGTTGTATGTTGAATGTTGTATGTCGAATGTTGTATGTCGAATGCTGCATGTCTTACTGAACGACATTTTAAAAAATGAATGTCATATGCCGTATGTTGAACCAACTTCACGCAGCTAGCTAAACATGAAATAAATTAGTAGAATAAAAGCAAATTTCTTTAACATACTTAAAGCTGTTAGAGCTAAACTTGAGAACATCATAGAATATAAGGAAACAATAGTCTCGTATATCAGAAGAGAAACTTTGATTAGGAAACTATTTGTAATCTACCGTTCGAAGTAATATAAAAAACTAACCGCTCGATTTAAAAATAGTGTGCTCAACACGGGATTCGATTTCTAAACCTCCGACTTGAAAATCCGTATACATTACATTTGAAGACATCGAACCAGCTTTTTTTAGCTCACCGAAGGCTCAAAGTGAGCTATTTTGACCGTCGTCCGTCGTCGTCCGTTAACTCTTGCTTAAACAGCTTCTCCTTGGACAATTTTGACCAAATTTCACATGGATAATACCGAGGTCAAATTATTCCAAAAGTTTACAAATTAGGTCAATGCGACATCCAAGATGGCCGTCATTAGCATATTTATTCAAAACATTAACAAATCTTCTTCTCAAGAACCGCTTAACAGATTTTAAAAGTTTTTATTTATATATGATCGCCAGCTCCTAACCTAAAAAAGATATACACCTTCTATGTTCCCTATCGTTAAATCATACATCGGGTCGTCCATTCATAGTGCCTCTGTAATCCCTTTAAAGAAAGGTGTATCTACATCTATTTTCGCTATTGGCACGTGCTCTACCGACTTATTTAACAACATACACGGTGACTGTTTACCTACCAACTGGTCATCCGTAACTAAACTACGCCTAACTACCACACCTGTACAACCTGTATCCCTCATTACAATTACGTCCGTGCCATTCACTCTACCATTTGCCGTTGGAAGATTTGCATACGGAAAGAGACATGTTCCGATCTTCGCCATTACACCATCCGATCTAACGCAACAGCTACTACTCTCGGTTTTAATAACCGGACTATTACTACCTCTGCCTCTACCTCTATCTCGGTTTTGATCACCTCTACCTCTACCGAAATTCCATGGGTTGTTAAAACCTTGGTTCGGACAACCTACATTGTTGTCCACTCTACTATTGTCACTAAAATTGTCTACGACAGCGGACACTTTCACCGCTTTCCTACACCCATGTGAAGCATGATTCCCATAACAGTGACGACAACGAATAAAAGGTCTACCTATGTTACCACTATTGCTACCTCCTCTAGCACCCATCGAACTACCTCCCCCTCTATAGTTTCCACTCTGGCCTTTCTGTTTATTACTATGATCGTCCCCTTGCCTATCTCTAAAAGTTCTGTCTTTCGACACTACATTATGAGCTCCACCTCTAGCCTCGGCAAACTGATCTGCTTGTGTTGCCATTTCATCTACACTAGTTAGTTTTCTTTCTTTCAGAAATAAGAACAGATCTCTACTACTAACATTGAATAGCTGGTCCCGCAACAAGAAATCTACGAGGCCCTGATAAGTCTGCGCTACCTTCCGTAACTCTAACCACCTATCTAAGTAATGTCTAGACCTACTAATAAACTGAATAAATGACTCGCCTTTCTCAGGCAGACAAGCTCTAAACCGCTTTCTAAAACCTTCTTCAGTTAACTCAAATCTCTTTAAAAGAGCATCCTTTAACTTGTCATAGTCAAGAGCATCTAGGTAATCTAGAAAATACATCTAAGGCCTTGCCTCTCAATAACGCACTTAAATGAACTGCCCACTTATCTTTGGTCCATTCCTGTAACTCAGCATAACGCTCGAACCGTAACAAATAACTGTCCATGTTATCTTTGTCAGCATCAAAGTATTCGAACCTTTTAACTTCCCAGAATAACTATCTTTCCCTTCAGTTTTACTGTCCTTACTATGTGTCTTAGCTGCTTCCAACTCTAAAGCTAACTTATGCTCAAACTCTGATTTCTCCCTCTCCATCATTGTCTTAGCCTTAGTTAGTCTACCATCTGTTTCGAACCTCTCATGTTCTAACTCTTGCTTCTCCCTTACTATTCTACTTTCTAATTATACCTTCTCTTTATCATCATCTCGCTTCTCTTTAGCTAATCTACCTTCTAATTCTAACCTCTCCGTGGCTAGTCTACTTTCTTCATCTCGCTTCTCTTTCGCTAATCTACTTTCGAATTCTGACCTATCTTTCTCAGCATCTAGCTTCTCTTTAGCTAATCTAACTTCTAATTCTAGCTTATCTTTAACTAATCTAGTTTCTACTTCCAACCTATCTTTCTCAGCATCTAGCTTCTCTTTAGCTAATCTACTTTCTTCATCTCTTTGCTGCTTTGCTAATTCTCTTTCCTTAAGTCTAAATTCCCTTTTCCTAGCCTGTTCGTCTTTAACAAAGGTTCTAAGCTCCTCTCTAGCATACCCTAACTCCTTACCCATCTCCGTAAGATCCTTTATGGACGTCATGGTTATAGACATTGTGGAATACTAACTACAATAATTACAATACACAAGTCACTAATGATTCTACTCTACTAACTACTAATGATAAGTCACTGTGTCCTCAGTAAATACCTGGGCATCATCATAGGACAAGTTACATACACATGTGTACTAGCGCTAACTATTACGGTTATGTATAGATATTATCTAGCTTCCACAAAACATATACACTACATAAAATATCTATATTTGATATTGGACATAAACCTTAAACAATCATAGATATGTGTATAACATGTACATGTATATTTACTTCTCCCATCAAGATAAGTATAATCGAGTGTCACAGCATGAGTAGAACGTCTTGTTCGCCAAACTAATTGGATACTATTGGTATATCAAGGGAGGTAAAAACAAACACCCAAATTATTGAGCAAAAGTGCCTCAGACCCAATCGTGAAGACCACTGCGACCTCGCGCCAAGGAAAGAACGGACAAAAAAACAGTTTGGACTCACCCTACCCTTGTCGTGTCTTGACTTCCAAGCTTTGTCCGTGATCGTCGACAGTCGCCTTGATGGATCAGAGGGTGGTACACAATTCTAAAATAATAAGTAGAGATTTAGTATATCATAATAAAGATCACTTATTGATTCTTTCCCTCCGTAGTCGCCCAAAATCCCACTACTCTGAAAACCAGTTGTCACAGGATGACCTTAGTGATTGGGGCTAACTCAGGAAAGAGTCAATGACGGTGAATGCATTTACATATGTTTAATGCAACTTTTTAAATATGTTTAATATATATACAATTATCTAAAAAAACAAGCGAATACACAAATGAACTATGAAAATAATGTTCTCATGAACGTTTAAGACGTTCTTAGTATTGTTATAAATACTGAATGTATAAGACACTAAAGTGTTGTTAAAGCTATAACAATGTTGATCTATGATCTAGCGCGATAACTGTGATGCGCGAGAGCTCATGAAGATGATGATGCGCGAATTCAATGGAAGATCGTCATCAAATGCCTTCTGTAAGGGTTGATGACGCGATGTAATGATGGTTAGCCTCCACTGAGATTGTGGGTGATGTTTCTCCAGTGAGGACTGATGACGGGCCCACCTTGTGCCCTGGGGGTTGTCGTTAATAAAACCATGCCATGCTGCGCAGGTACGGGGACCGTCTCCACCGCTCGTAAACGTTAATCGTGGAAGCTTAGCTCCACTCCGGAATATCCTAACCTGGATGGCTTACTCCAACCCTGGATGGCTTATATCCTGGATGGCTTAGGCTGTAATTATATATACGTTTTAGATGTCGGTCGACAAACATAACAATCTTGCATAATTACCATTACCCAAACAAATCATTATTCAATAAATATATGTGAGCTGTACTAATGATGAGTAGCAATGTATACATATTTTACAACGCCATGTATACGCCATGTACGTCGCTGTTAATCAATGCCCCTAATACATGTAATGTAAACATGATCAAATCACTCGTATATTACACTCACTGAGCTATGCATGCACGCATGTCAACTAATGACCACATTATACAACGCTATGCATACGCGTCGAACATTTATCCTAGTCACTCATCTCATTGTTAACTAATGTTAACAATCGTGTATTACAATCACTGAGTTATACGCCAACGTTAACAAATGCACGTATTATCCACTGTTATCAAATTAATATTGTTTTACAATTAATGATCAATAACAATAATTACATCTAATAAAGTAACTTTAAAATCATAAAAAGAACTTATTAAAGTTACCAAAAGCGGGTATTACCCTATCATTTTGCAACGCACTGCATGTTTAGTGGTTGACCCATTTGCAGTTCGCCACTATGCTTTCGTCTTTGATTGTTCGATGACCGAAGCCTTGGCTTGTGTATACTGAAAGGCAGATATAAAAGTCGAACAGGAAATTTAGCATTCAAGGACCAGTCAACCACAGGGCTACTGCCGTGGAACGAGTTATGGCCCTTGATTTAGTAAAATTGCTGTAGTTTGCCTTGTTAAGACGATATGGCCTTCATCATAAAAACCAGCCAGATCGGAACAGTAACAGCAGAGTTATGACCTTACAGGGGTACAATTCGGGGAACTTAGTAATTTATTATACTGGACTTTCCGCCTTCTGGCGTTAACTTCCTCCAGACCATCTCAGATTTCATGTTCATGTTTGGTGTATTTTTCAGTTAAGGATGTGTAGATGCACAATAAGCCTTCGTATTCCGTATGTTGTGGACCCTAGGGGTAATCGGGTAAAATGTGAATGCATTTACAGAACGGGTTTTGTTACTCTAGCGTAAAGGGGCCCTCTGCAAGGGTACAACTTTGGAAACTTGCAGTAATTTATATGTTCGACTGCCATTTTGCTCAATGCAAGGCAAAGGGTTTTGTCATAAGTACCACAGCAAGTAATATTCTCCAACCCAAGCACATACTCCTTATAGTCAGTAGAGCGATACAGGCCCTCTTGCCAATTGGGCCTATGGTGACGTCTACCTAAATCCTAATAGGACGGTACATTGATGTTTGTCTTTAATCTTGTTCTGCCATACCCTTAACGGTTTATTCCCTTGTTTCTCTGGCTTCTGCCAAGTCAATGAATGAATACTTACTTTGTGGCTTTCTAAGCTCTTGTTGTTTTTATATTATATATATATGATCATTAATGTGTTTTACTTATATTGCATATTAATGCTGTCTTGTTTGTTAGAGATTTTAACCTGCCGGTGATATCTTCATTTACACTGTTCAATTTATTGGGATGACAATAGGGTACGAGTGAGGTTTGGTGCACCCTAGAACCTGGTTTAAACCCCAACGGCCTTTTCTTTGCCACTGACCGTTCCAAGGTGATAGCCCTATTGTCAACCCTTTTGTGTTTGTGATTGTCTTATTTTGCATTGTTTCATCTTTAAAGTTGTTCTTTGTTTCTGTGTGTGTTTGTGGTTGATTGTCGTCCTTGAATGCTACTTTTCCTGTTCGACTTAGAGTTGTTGCCCTTGCTCGAATGAACATTGCTATTTTTTGCTTTTTTAATTGTACATCCTTCACTAATTAAGAGCACAAAAGAACTCTTTGGCAGATTTATAGCTATGCA
Source organism: Cyrtodaria siliqua (assembly GCA_037043455.1). Classification (NCBI taxonomy): domain Eukaryota; kingdom Metazoa; phylum Mollusca; class Bivalvia; order Adapedonta; family Hiatellidae; genus Cyrtodaria; species Cyrtodaria siliqua. The sequence goes on along the minus strand of JAWPHD010009593.1, from coordinate 37,674 downwards.
ATCTAACGTTTAGGAGCCTCATATACTTATAAAGAATAACTAGTCTCATTCTTCAGTAAGATTGCCATAACAAAGGATGTGAACTCAATACCTAAAGCTGGACAATTTGTACGTTTGACATTAGGCTATATACCAGCTGATACTTTTCTTTTGATTTGATCTATATATATATATATTTATGCATTTTCAACAAAACATGAATGATTATATTTTTCAGTTTATATCATTTTTATGTTTGAAAATGCGTACTTTAATGGAGCTTTTCCCATGATCTTTTATGCACGTAAGTATGATATACGTATGTTCTTAAAAACGCAATAAATCACTTGATCGAAGAAAACTACTGAAGAAAGGATAACGTCCACAATGCTAACACTATGTTACTACGTCAATACAAGTATCTATATTGATCAGGTGGCTATACAGCCAGTGGAAAAACATGCGGTTTGCCAATCCAAGAGGTCATGGGTTCGTATCGAACAGATAAAAAAGTGCGTTTCATTGAATGGATGTACTTGCTTGATGTTGCTTCGTCGATCGCATGTGTAATGTATGCTACAATGCCTAGCTTCTCCCTATAATTGACCAGCTGATAAGCTCCGCCTACGCATGCCTTGGATATGCACTCTGTATAGATTAAGTATTAGAATAGATTTAGTAACCAGAAGTACAACTTGTGTCTCGTTTCTATCCCATCCTCGTCGCCAATGTAATGTTTGTAATTGTTAATATTCATGCGGTAGAAATATAATTTGTTATAAGTATAAAAAGCCTATTAGAAATATTATTTTCAACTACAACAAAATAGATTCTGACCTTGATATAGTACATAATACTCCTAAGGAATGTAAATGCAACACATCTAAATGTTGCTATGCTCCAGCAGGTCATGTCATCACCGGTAATTTTGATATTGTTGATAAACGTAATCGGCATTTGTTTTCGAATGGTCCTAAATATCGATTACCTTCAATTATTAATTTTAATGCCTGCCGTGCCCAGATCGCCAACTCCATTGAAGATTTAAGTATTAAATGGTGTCGTAGAGAAGATGCGGACCCAAACTCGCTTTCTACTTGGAAGAAGTCAATTCTTAAAATTATAGATACACGTATTAACTTTTATAATGCTAACCCCTCTATACTTCCTCCGAGACCTAGGTTTTCCTTTCGTAATTTAAAATCGGGAATACAGGAATTTCATAATAAATTTGTTTTAGTTCCTGCAGATAAAGCAGCTAATTATGTAATTATTGTTTGACGCCTACATTACGTCAATGTTTTATCTCTGGAACTCGGCAGCACCAATTCCTATACTCCAGTTAATTTTACTGAGGATGATGTTGTTTCCGCACATATCACTCGGTTCACTACTTTCAAGGATGGTGTAAACGATAAGCAAAATAAACTGCCTACCATGTACTGGATTCCTAAATTGTATAAAAATCCGTATAAGGCTTGCTTTATTTCTAATTCTAGTGCCTGCACCACAACAAACATCTCCAAACTTTTAACTTCTTGTCTTACTGCCGTTAAAGATCACGTTAAACCATACTGTGATACAACTTATGAAAACTCTGGGATTAATTTTTTTTGGTCAATAAGAGACGTTCTTGATACAATTTTCAATAAAGGTCAAGTTTCATCAATATGCACTTATGACTTTTCTACACTATATACAACCTTACCACATAACTTGATTAAAGACAAGCTAATTTCTTTTATTCAAAAAACATTCGCTAGAGAAAATACTACATTTTTGGCATGTAATAATATTAAAGCATATTTCACTAACGGCAGTTTAGACAATTATACTATGTGGACTTGTTATTAAGTTGTGAAGCACTCATCTTCCTATTAGATAATATTTTCGTCAGGTATGGAACCACCGTTTACAGACAAATTGTTGGTATCCCTATGGGTACGAACTGTGCACCACTTGTCGCAGATTTGTTTTTATTTTGCTATGAAAGAGATTTCATGTTGAATCTTTCACCAGATACCCAGGTAGATGTTATTGAAGCCTTTAATGACACCTCTCGGTATGTGGATGACATATTGAATATTGACAACCCTTTCTTTCCAACTATGGTTAATATTATTTATCCTAAAGAACTTCAGCTTAACAAAGCTAATATATCTGATAATAAAGCTTCTTTTCTTGATTTAGATCTCTCGATTGAAAATGGTGATATAATTAGCTATCTTGATTAGCTATATATGACAAGAGAGATGATTTAAATTTTGATATTGTTAATTATCCCGATTTGGATGGGGATGTTCCCCGAGCAACTTCTAATGGGGTGTATGTATCTCACTTTATTCGTGTTTCAAGAGCGTGTACTCGAGTTGAGGACTTTAATATTCATAATCTTTGTATAACTAAAAAGCTACTCAGTTAGAGTTACCGTTACCATAAACTTCGTAAAACCTTTGCAAAATTTGAATATCGTAACCCTGATTTCTTTCCAAATATAAAAGTAATATAAGGACTTTTCTGCGACAAGGACTATCACAACCTGACTTCTATGGTGATGTGATTTATAAACTTCGAAAGATTCTTGGTCATGATCACTTTCATTCTATCTTTGTTAAACTTGTTAAAAAGTTTATCAAAAGAGGTTATGACCCTATCATTTTGCAACGTACTGCATGCTTGGTGGTGGATCCTTTTACAGTTCGCCACTATGCTTTACTCTTTAATTGTACGATGACCGCACAGGCTGTGGACCCTATGATGACGCCTACCTAAAGCCCATTGGGACTGTGGCGTTTGATATTTGTCTATGATCTTCTTTGTCGTGCCCTTAATGGTTTATTCTCCTGTTGCTCTGGCTTCTGCCAAGTCATTGAGTACCTGCATTGTGGCTTTCTAGGCTATTGCTTTTTTGTAATATATTTACACGAGCATATTTGTGTTTTACTTATATTGCCTATTGATGCTGCCTTGTTGGTTAGAGATTATATCATGGCGGGGATTTCTTTATTTACACTGTCCTGTTTTAATGGGATGACGGTAGGGTAAGTGTGCGGTTTGGTGCACCCTAGAACCGGTTTAAACCCCCAGTGGCCTACTTTGGCACTGAACGTTCCTGGTAGTCCTATTGTCAACCCTTTTGTGTTTGTGATGTCGTTTGCATTTATTCATACTGTTGCCTTCTTGTTTGTCTGTTTGCGTGTTTATTTCTGTGTTTTGTGGTTGACTGTCCTCCTTGAATGCTACTTTCCCTGTCCGATCTTTTTATTTTTCTTTATATTACAACAAGCGCTGATAAACTAAAAATATAAAAACCAAAGACATATATATGTTGTAAGGTTTAATCAAGTTTTACTACAATTCAATATACTATACAAAACAATATCATTAAACGACTGTGAAAAGCTATATATAGTATAATTTTACGTTTGCATAGATTGGACTCTAATACATGATATTGAAAGTACTTAATTAACCATCTAAGTTTCATTTCCTAAACACAGTGGCAATGTATACTTCTCAAATACTTTAAGGACCACGTTTTGATTTGTTTCATATTTTAATTGTGTTATTATTCAACATTTTACTGTCTTTTTGCAGTGTTTAACTTTAAATCTATTATTTAACAATTGCTACTTGACCCAAAATTATTAACTTTTGATATGGATATGAAATGCTGAATATTAAAGATTGAGTGTAATTATTATTGTTCTTTTTTATTAATTTGAGGTATATACATTCAAGGACGTGTGCAACCTACGAGGTAACAGTATAATTTATAATTGATAATTGTTATAAATAACATCATAATCAATATGTTGACATTCTCATATCCCATAATCACAACGGATGTTACTGGTAACATTGTGATAGCTGCATGGTAGTCAATCATTTTCGTTCGTATAGAAACAAATATGACAAAAACAAGAAACATTTGTATATGTTAGAATCAGTGAGTGTATATAGTTTCCTTAGTTTGCGATGTTATAATAACATCCTATATAGCGCATTGTTAAATTCAGAAATACAAGTACGCATGCTTTTCTCGAAATTGAGGTTACCATTTTATGATGTTTGAAGATGTGATCCAACTCTTTTGTGTGCATCACCTTGCAATAAAATATGTTTAAACTTAAAACGCGTATATAAGTAATATGTAAATTTCAGATTTTGTTTGTGTTGCTCTAGTGTATTGGTTGTTTGTATTGTTACTTTAGTGTATGTTTTGTATCCTCTGAACACGTTTATTATTTGTCCCTTCTAGCACAGTATACTAATTATTATACTCTAAGACTTCTCCATTGTATTCAAAATCAGTTCAGGGTATAGTGTTTGTGAAACCTATTATGTTTGTGGTATAACTCTCTCTCTCTCTCTCTCTCTCCCTCTCTCTCTCTCTCTCTCTCTCTCTCTCTCTCTTATCCCATTTCCTACTGTGTTCTTACGGATGGCGGGAGGTGTACAGTTCTGGCTCTACACAGGAAAAGTGGATGGTCTGCCCCTATCACAAAATAAATCGACCGTCATACATAACTTTAAATGTGTTGAATATTACCTAAAACAACACCATCCTCACCATGCTCACATCAAGTTATAATACATATGATAGCAGTATTTTCACTGTCTCCCTTATTACTTCACATTTCGTTTGTTAAACTACCACTTTCATAGCTAAATACATTTAAAAATAAATACCTTTAAGAAAAACAATTAAATACCTGAAAACGTACAGACATTATATCTCTGTGGTTTGAATATATTATAAAAGGTGTTCAAGCTTTAATCAATAGCTAGCGTACAGCAGTACAGTATGTCACCTATAAATTTGTGTTATGATTATTTAAAATGTCCAAAGGAAAGCTGACTCTCTTTTGGTATGACTGCGGGACAATGACAAAGGCAATGCAATTGTTAATATACAAGATACAAAGCAAATATGTTGCAAATATAGATAGAAAGATCGAACAGGAAAAGTAGCATTCAAGGACGACATTCAACCACAAACACACACAAACACAAAGAACAATTATAAAGATGAACAAAATGCCAAATTAGACATCACAAACACAAAAGGGTTGACAAATGTTTTATGATAACCATTTCCCCGGAAAAGTAACATCTTAAACAAAAATGTTATGTTATAAGTTAAACATCTATCTACATACTGAAATAGAGATCTGGTTAAACTAGAAACACAAAAAAGAGAAAAAAGTTTTACTGAGTCTGTTCATGAGATGTAATATTAAGTGCAACACCTCTCACGCCCACTAGCACATTCTTAAGCGGTATTCTACTTTAAAGCTACATAGATTGGGCTTGATGATCCAAAAGGATCAGTAAGTAATAACGCTACTGATTTGTAGTCGGTGCAACTTTTTACGGCCACCACACAGCACTGAACAAACGTTAAGTCAAATGTGTAATAAATAGAAAGCAAAATTTGAACAAAAGTTTATAAGTCAAAAATTGCGCATAACACCAGAAATGAGTGACGCAGTAGGGCCATTAAAATATTCGGACTGTATTTCTAGGAAACAACTACAATCAAGCTGTAAACGAGTGATAAGAAAAGCTAGATAATACTTCGTTTTCATTAATTTGAAACGTGAAACAAATTTTCCTAATAAATATTCTCATTTATATTAGTTTATTTTCTTAATTAAAAGTATGAAATACGAATACACATTTTCTTATATTATAGGATTGTCTAAAGAATTGCTGTCATTTTATCTTAAACCGATTATCTTTTTATTAACAGAGATATGGTATTTCGCACGTCACATATACGAACCTGGTATCCGTAAACATATCAGTAATGTAAATATTTGCGCTGTTTAGATATCGCATATATTGCACTCATAAATGACACACGGATCTCTCTAGCACGTTTGCAATAAAAAACATACAGCCATTACCTGAAAAAGCAATGTATAATAGAAGGCAATATGATAGCAACCTGAAACACCATCTAACAATTTTAAACTTTTGATTTGTTCACGGTTTAATGGTTAATAAATAGGTCATCGTGACCGTCTTATTGTCGTGTTGTTCAATTTTGTTTTAAAGAAATAGTTCACTGACCTTTTCTGAAGTAATTAACCTATGACTTTAGATAATTGGCCCAATTTTGAAAAAAAAAAAATTGTTTTTTTGTTTTTTTTGATAACGGAATTATTCTTGACTTAATTTTGACCTTGCATTTAAAGTAGCTATTCCGCCAACAACAGGCAAATTATACATCATATGTATACCGTTTCTAAACCTACTGACGACGAGATACATATATAACTTACATATTTAGATAATCTAAAGTCTGAAGACACAATTTAACCGGCGTTAACCAACCTGACCGAACCCCGAAACTGGAGCGTCGAAATAAGAGTTACCAACACATAATTCATTTTAAGCATATTCAATCATGAGTAGTTTTAGAACCTGCGAACCCGTGAACAAACTTCATTTTTAATCGGCACATATATATTGTTATATGAATTATACACCTGGATAGAGTTTTGATGTTTTTAGTGTAATTTTTCCGTTATTTGGCGGGGTAGTTTCTTGAAATGTGCATTTCCTGTTCGCCTTGTATATTTATTTTAAATGTTAAATTATTAAAATGCCCAATGGTAATGTCAAAGCACCTGGTATGCAATGGTTCGATGATCACTTTGTTATCTATCATATTTGTGAGGCATGTAATGCATAACAGGTAAACTTTTGATTAATGTACGTGACAAAACGCAACTTTTGATAAATGTACGTGACAAAACGCATTGCTTAGTGGTTTTATAAGTAAACACGGATGTCCGGGTTGCCACATTAAAAGAAATATCGAAGCGACGTAATCAACATAATTTACGAAACATAACAACAATAAGCATCAAGTTATGAAACTTCATATTGTTGCAGCGATAGTCACACTGTGCTTGCTTCTGGAAGATTCGCGTAAGTTCGTTTTATTTTGCTTTGAATCTTGTTTTCAATATAGTTTTTTACTTTTAAAAAATGTTTATCAGTCACACTTGTTCAGAATAATAACCAGATTATTTTCATCGAGAAAGGAGGATATTTTAGTTTTCACGAACACCTGAACACTCTTTCCTTCTCTTAATTATGTATATAACCTCGTATTCTTGTCTACGTAATATAGGGAATCACCAAGAGTGGGACAGGATGTTGTCTAGTCAAATCTCTTAAATTCTTTACAGATGGTATCGTCGGACTTGAAACCATGAAAATCACGTCATAATACTATTTATTTGCACATTTTAGTTAATTTCCTGAATAGTATGGGTTATTTATACATGTAGCATGTACAGGAAACAAATGCATCTTAATTACACACGCATGTTCTAAAGGTATGATTTGTGTTTTGTAGAGGGGATGTTTAAACCAGGTACGTCTATTTATCTATCTATCTATCTATCTATCTATCTATCTGTCTGTCTGTCTGTCGTCTGTCTGCCTGCCTGCCTGCCTGCCCATGCCTGCCTGCCTGCCTGCCTGTCTGTCCTGTCTGTCCTGTCTGTCTGTATGTTGTCTGTCTGTCTGTCTGTCTTGTCCGTCCTTCCGTCCGTCCATCTATCTACTGCTCTCTTTCTGTGTCTGTCTGTCTGTCTGTCCATCCGTCCGTCCGTCCATCCTACGCCCTCCCGCCCGCCCGTACGTCTGTCTGATTTTGCCTGTCCGTTTGTTCGTCGATTTGTCATTGCATTAACGTATCGAACAACATCACTCATTCTACGTTATGCTTCAGTTATACATTTGTGTACCTAAGATATCGAACATATACATTTTACTGATAAAAATAGATGAGCAACATTCTACGTAAATCGCTATTATACATATTTATGATTATATCCAATATTTCAAAACTATCCCTTATATATTTTACATACCGCGTTTAAAACTAGTCAATATAAAAACAACGTATTATTATTAATGCAATAGAAGGCAAAATGTTTAAACTGATTGTCCGCAGCAAAAATCCTCTTCGTTTATAAACATTACATTTGATACCATTTGCATCGGCTGTAACCATTACACGTTTTAATTACAGAACCGTGTGTCGACTGCCGTGGACGATTTGTATCTATTGGTGAGGGGTACTTCGATGGCTGTAATTCGTGCACATGTAGAAGTCATACACCACCTGTAAGATTATTTTGAACATTATTTCACCTATTAGAATAACTACAAGGAATAAAATAAAAAGAGTTTACTATTTACCTAACTTCCCACGATTTAGGTCCTCGTCCATAATTTGAAGTAGTTATTTATTAAATGTGCTGTGCTACCGTAAGAATATTTTTCGAAGGGCTATGACTGTATGCCGACTTTTATTTTTCTTCTTACCTACTTACAAACCAATAATGAGTGATCGAACACAAAGCGGTAAGGAGCAAGTGAGTTCAATTCAGGGACTATAACCACTCGGTCACGGATGCCCCAAATTCAACATGAAACCTGTTATAGCATTACAAAAACACATTTGCGACAAGAGGTTCGTACACATTGGAAGACGAGAGGATATAAACAATGTGTCTATAAACAGTAGTTCCATACTTGATGAAAATATTATATATTATTAGGAATAGACGTGATTCATAAACTTCTTGGCAAGTGTAAGTGTTGTAAACATCTTCGATAGTAAAATAAAAGTAATATTAATACAGGCCAAACTATAGTTTTATCTCTAGCAAAGGTCTTTCGAACATGAGCTATATAGTTTATAGTGGTAGTCTACGCACACTACTCTGTACCAAAACGGTATAATAGAAATGTTACGGTCAAGTTCATTCAATGACATTTTAAATAAATTCGACATACACAATTAGACATGCGGCATTAAAAAAACATCCGTCAAGGTCAATGTCGTTTCACGCGATATACAACATTCGACATACAGCATTCGACATACGACATTCAAAAAACAACATCCAAGGTAAATGACGTCTCAAGCAACATACACCATTCGACATAAGGCATTCGACATACTACATTCACATAAACATTCGACAAACATCAGTTTTAAAGTTAATGTCGTTCTTGAGACATAAAACATTCGACATACAACATTCAATATACAACATTCGACAAACATCAGTTTTAAAGTGAATGTCGTTCACGCGACATACAACATTCGACATACAATAATCGACATATGACATTCAAAAACATCCTTCCAAATGAATGTCGTTTCAAGCGACATACAACATTAGACATACAACATTCGACATAAAACATTCGACAAAAACAACATGCATGGAGAATGTCGTTTCACGTGACATACATCATTTGACATACACCATTCAACATACAACATTCGACATACAACCGTCGACATACGACATTCAAATAACAACATTGAAGGTGAATGTCGTTTCATGCGACATACAACATTCGACATTTGACACACATCAGTTTTAAAGTGAATATCGTTCACGAGACATACAACATTCGACGTACAACATTCGGCATTCAACATTCAACATTCGGCAAACATCAGTTTTAGAGTGAATGTCGTTTAAACCGACATACACCATTCAACATTCGACAAACATCAGTTTTAAAGTGAGTATCGTTTGACGCGACATACATCATTCGACATACATCCTTCGACATACAACATTCGACATACAACTTTCGACACACGACATTCAAGACAATATTTTACATACAGCATTCAATATACAACATTTAACTTTCGATAAACAACATACAACATTCGACATTCAAACCGCATGTCGTTTAAAGCGAAACAATACCGTAACGTCAGCTACTGGTACAACTGCAAAAATGAGCAGACTAAAAATGAGCAGACTCATTATTTGTGGAACAGACGACATTGACATCATTGCGGATAACGTGCATATTTTAAGTCAGCCAAAGGAAAGTTGTTCAAATACAATCGGAATGTGATTTCACTTAGAAAAATGTCCCGGATGTAGCCAAGAACTATCATACATAATCAAATCCGTGATAAAAGATAGAAATTCGACGATTACGATGAGATCTGTATTATGTATTGCTGTAATGAAGTCTCGATTTATTATTTTATGATTATTTTGTCACGGAACTTTATAAACAAAAAAAAAACATTCTCCAAAAGCGTATTTCACACTTGAAATGTCCGCCTGCGTAATTTATCATGCAATTATTACACCGGATGTTTTATTTATAAAAGTTCTTTAAATCAGTTTTGCCTCTAAGGTTAATATTTTCTCTTTGAGATTTAAAGGTTCGAGAGATAATGCCTGTAATGGAAATGTTATCTCAGTATCTTAAAAGCTAACAAAAGTTTGTCTGGTTGAATAGAGCAAAAACATGTAAAATGTGCTTATAACCTGGCATAGTATGCATAGATAGGCACTTTGAGACTATCATTCTGTTAATTTTCATAATATAAGGCTGAATATTGGCTGCACTATTTTTTTAACTAGCCCTTTTCAACATATTTCAATTTTAAAATTTGTTCCAAAAATAAATATACATCTAGTGATAAAATATTTAAATCAATCAAACAATTTGGATGACCACAAATAACATACGAATGTTGTATGTCGCGTGAAATGACATTCACCTTGAATGTTTTTTTACTGAACGACATTCACTTTAAACCTGATGTGTGTCAAATGTGGAATGTTGTATGTCGATTGTTGTATGTCGCGTGAACGACATTCACTTTAAAAACTGATGTTTGTCGAATGTTGTATATCGAATGTTGTATGTCTAATGTAGTATGTCGCGTGAACGACATTCACTTTTAAAACTGATGTTTGTCGAATGTTGTTTGTCGAATTTTGTGTGTCGAATGTTGAATGTCTCTTGAACGACATTCACTCTAAAACTGATGTTTGTCGAATGTTGAATGTTGTATGTCGAATGTCTATGTCGAATGCTTTATGTCGAATGTTCTATGTGCAATGACATTCACATTGAATGATGTATTTGAATGTTGTATGTTGAATGTTGTATGTCGAATGTTGTATGTCGAATGCTGCATGTCTTACTGAACGACATTTTAAAAAATGAATGTCATATGCCGTATGTTGAACCAACTTCACGCAGCTAGCTAAACATGAAATAAATTAGTAGAATAAAAGCAAATTTCTTTAACATACTTAAAGCTGTTAGAGCTAAACTTGAGAACATCATAGAATATAAGGAAACAATAGTCTCGTATATCAGAAGAGAAACTTTGATTAGGAAACTATTTGTAATCTACCGTTCGAAGTAATATAAAAAACTAACCGCTCGATTTAAAAATAGTGTGCTCAACACGGGATTCGATTTCTAAACCTCCGACTTGAAAATCCGTATACATTACATTTGAAGACATCGAACCAGCTTTTTTTAGCTCACCGAAGGCTCAAAGTGAGCTATTTTGACCGTCGTCCGTCGTCGTCCGTTAACTCTTGCTTAAACAGCTTCTCCTTGGACAATTTTGACCAAATTTCACATGGATAATACCGAGGTCAAATTATTCCAAAAGTTTACAAATTAGGTCAATGCGACATCCAAGATGGCCGTCATTAGCATATTTATTCAAAACATTAACAAATCTTCTTCTCAAGAACCGCTTAACAGATTTTAAAAGTTTTTATTTATATATGATCGCCAGCTCCTAACCTAAAAAAGATATACACCTTCTATGTTCCCTATCGTTAAATCATACATCGGGTCGTCCATTCATAGTGCCTCTGTAATCCCTTTAAAGAAAGGTGTATCTACATCTATTTTCGCTATTGGCACGTGCTCTACCGACTTATTTAACAACATACACGGTGACTGTTTACCTACCAACTGGTCATCCGTAACTAAACTACGCCTAACTACCACACCTGTACAACCTGTATCCCTCATTACAATTACGTCCGTGCCATTCACTCTACCATTTGCCGTTGGAAGATTTGCATACGGAAAGAGACATGTTCCGATCTTCGCCATTACACCATCCGATCTAACGCAACAGCTACTACTCTCGGTTTTAATAACCGGACTATTACTACCTCTGCCTCTACCTCTATCTCGGTTTTGATCACCTCTACCTCTACCGAAATTCCATGGGTTGTTAAAACCTTGGTTCGGACAACCTACATTGTTGTCCACTCTACTATTGTCACTAAAATTGTCTACGACAGCGGACACTTTCACCGCTTTCCTACACCCATGTGAAGCATGATTCCCATAACAGTGACGACAACGAATAAAAGGTCTACCTATGTTACCACTATTGCTACCTCCTCTAGCACCCATCGAACTACCTCCCCCTCTATAGTTTCCACTCTGGCCTTTCTGTTTATTACTATGATCGTCCCCTTGCCTATCTCTAAAAGTTCTGTCTTTCGACACTACATTATGAGCTCCACCTCTAGCCTCGGCAAACTGATCTGCTTGTGTTGCCATTTCATCTACACTAGTTAGTTTTCTTTCTTTCAGAAATAAGAACAGATCTCTACTACTAACATTGAATAGCTGGTCCCGCAACAAGAAATCTACGAGGCCCTGATAAGTCTGCGCTACCTTCCGTAACTCTAACCACCTATCTAAGTAATGTCTAGACCTACTAATAAACTGAATAAATGACTCGCCTTTCTCAGGCAGACAAGCTCTAAACCGCTTTCTAAAACCTTCTTCAGTTAACTCAAATCTCTTTAAAAGAGCATCCTTTAACTTGTCATAGTCAAGAGCATCTAGGTAATCTAGAAAATACATCTAAGGCCTTGCCTCTCAATAACGCACTTAAATGAACTGCCCACTTATCTTTGGTCCATTCCTGTAACTCAGCATAATGCTCGAACCGTAACAAGTAACTGTCCATGTTATCTTTGTCAGCATCAAAGTATTCGAACCTTTTAACTTCCCAGAATAACTATCTTTCCCTTCAGTTTTACTGTCCTTACTATGTGTCTTAGCTGCTTCCAACTCTAAAGCTAACTTATGCTCAAACTCTGATTTCTCCCTCTCCATCATTGTCTTAGCCTTAGTTAGTCTACCATCTGTTTCGAACCTCTCATGTTCTAACTCTTGCTTCTCCCTTACTATTCTACTTTCTAATTATACCTTCTCTTTATCATCATCTCGCTTCTCTTTAGCTAATCTACCTTCTAATTCTAACCTCTCCGTGGCTAGTCTACTTTCTTCATCTCGCTTCTCTTTCGCTAATCTACTTTCGAATTCTGACCTATCTTTCTCAGCATCTAGCTTCTCTTTAGCTAATCTAACTTCTAATTCTAGCTTATCTTTAACTAATCTAGTTTCTACTTCCAACCTATCTTTCTCAGCATCTAGCTTCTCTTTAGCTAATCTACTTTCTTCATCTCTTTGCTGCTTTGCTAATTCTCTTTCCTTAAGTCTAAATTCCCTTTTCCTAGCCTGTTCGTCTTTAACAAAGGTTCTAAGCTCCTCTCTAGCATACCCTAACTCCTTACCCATCTCCGTAAGATCCTTTATGGACGTCATGGTTATAGACATTGTGGAATACTAACTACAATAATTACAATACACAAGTCACTAATGATTCTACTCTACTAACTACTAATGATAAGTCACTGTGTCCTCAGTAAATACCTGGGCATCATCATAGGACAAGTTACATACACATGTGTACTAGCGCTAACTATTACGGTTATGTATAGATATTATCTAGCTTCCACAAAACATATACACTACATAAAATATCTATATTTGATATTGGACATAAACCTTAAACAATCATAGATATGTGTATAACATGTACATGTATATTTACTTCTCCCATCAAGATAAGTATAATCGAGTGTCACAGCATGAGTAGAACGTCTTGTTCGCCAAACTAATTGGATACTATTGGTATATCAAGGGAGGTAAAAACAAACACCCAAATTATTGAGCAAAAGTGCCTCAGACCCAATCGTGAAGACCACTGCGACCTCGCGCCAAGGAAAGAACGGACAAAAAAACAGTTTGGACTCACCCTACCCTTGTCGTGTCTTGACTTCCAAGCTTTGTCCGTGATCGTCGACAGTCGCCTTGATGGATCAGAGGGTGGTACACAATTCTAAAATAATAAGTAGAGATTTAGTATATCATAATAAAGATCACTTATTGATTCTTTCCCTCCGTAGTCGCCCAAAATCCCACTACTCTGAAAACCAGTTGTCACAGGATGACCTTAGTGATTGGGGCTAACTCAGGAAAGAGTCAATGACGGTGAATGCATTTACATATGTTTAATGCAACTTTTTAAATATGTTTAATATATATACAATTATCTAAAAAAACAAGCGAATACACAAATGAACTATGAAAATAATGTTCTCATGAACGTTTAAGACGTTCTTAGTATTGTTATAAATACTGAATGTATAAGACACTAAAGTGTTGTTAAAGCTATAACAATGTTGATCTATGATCTAGCGCGATAACTGTGATGCGCGAGAGCTCATGAAGATGATGATGCGCGAATTCAATGGAAGATCGTCATCAAATGCCTTCTGTAAGGGTTGATGACGCGATGTAATGATGGTTAGCCTCCACTGAGATTGTGGGTGATGTTTCTCCAGTGAGGACTGATGACGGGCCCACCTTGTGCCCTGGGGGTTGTCGTTAATAAAACCATGCCATGCTGCGCAGGTACGGGGACCGTCTCCACCGCTCGTAAACGTTAATCGTGGAAGCTTAGCTCCACTCCGGAATATCCTAACCTGGATGGCTTACTCCAACCCTGGATGGCTTATATCCTGGATGGCTTAGGCTGTAATTATATATACGTTTTAGATGTCGGTCGACAAACATAACAATCTTGCATAATTACCATTACCCAAACAAATCATTATTCAATAAATATATGTGAGCTGTACTAATGATGAGTAGCAATGTATACATATTTTACAACGCCATGTATACGCCATGTACGTCGCTGTTAATCAATGCCCCTAATACATGTAATGTAAACATGATCAAATCACTCGTATATTACACTCACTGAGCTATGCATGCACGCATGTCAACTAATGACCACATTATACAACGCTATGCATACGCGTCGAACATTTATCCTAGTCACTCATCTCATTGTTAACTAATTTTAACAATCGTGTATTACAATCACTGAGTTATACGCCAACGTTAACAAATGCACGTATTATCCACTGTTATCAAATTAATATTGTTTTACAATTAATGATCAATAACAATAATTACATCTAATAAAGTAACTTTAAAATCATAAAAAGAACTTATTAAAGTTACCAAAAGCGGGTATTACCCTATCATTTTGCAACGCACTGCATGTTTAGTGGTTGACCCATTTGCAGTTCGCCACTATGCTTTCGTCTTTGATTGTTCGATGACCGAAGCCTTGGCTTGTGTATACTGAAAGGCAGATATAAAAGTCGAACAGGAAATTTAGCATTCAAGGACCAGTCAACCACAGGGCTACTGCCGTGGAACGAGTTATGGCCCTTGATTTAGTAAAATTGCTGTAGTTTGCCTTGTTAAGACGATATGGCCTTCATCATAAAAACCAGCCAGATCGGAACAGTAACAGCAGAGTTATGACCTTACAGGGGTACAATTCGGGGAACTTAGTAATTTATTATACTGGACTTTCCGCCTTCTGGCGTTAACTTCCTCCAGACCATCTCAGATTTCATGTTCATGTTTGGTGTATTTTTCAGTTAAGGATGTGTAGATGCACAATAAGCCTTCGTATTCCGTATGTTGTGGACCCTAGGGGTAATCGGGTAAAATGTGAATGCATTTACAGAACGGGTTTTGTTACTCTAGCGTAAAGGGGCCCTCTGCAAGGGTACAACTTTGGAAACTTGCAGTAATTTATATGTTCGACTGCCATTTTGCTCAATGCAAGGCAAAGGGTTTTGTCATAAGTACCACAGCAAGTAATATTCTCCAACCCAAGCACATACTCCTTATAGTCAGTAGAGCGATACAGGCCCTCTTGCCAATTGGGCCTATGGTGACGTCTACCTAAATCCTAATAGGACGGTACATTGATGTTTGTCTTTAATCTTGTTCTGCCATACCCTTAACGGTTTATTCCCTTGTTTCTCTGGCTTCTGCCAAGTCAATGAATGAATACTTACTTTGTGGCTTTCTAAGCTCTTGTTGTTTTTATATTATATATATATGATCATTAATGTGTTTTACTTATATTGCATATTAATGCTGTCTTGTTTGTTAGAGATTTTAACCTGCCGGTGATATCTTCATTTACACTGTTCAATTTATTGGGATGACAATAGGGTACGAGTGAGGTTTGGTGCACCCTAGAACCTGGTTTAAACCCCAACGGCCTTTTCTTTGCCACTGACCGTTCCAAGGTGATAGCCCTATTGTCAACCCTTTTGTGTTTGTGATTGTCTTATTTTGCATTGTTTCATCTTTAAAGTTGTTCTTTGTTTCTGTGTGTGTTTGTGGTTGATTGTCGTCCTTGAATGCTACTTTTCCTGTTCGACTTAGAGTTGTTGCCCTTGCTCGAATGAACATTGCTATTTTTTGCTTTTTTAATTGTACATCCTTCACTAATTAAGAGCACAAAAGAACTCTTTGGCAGATTTATAGCTATGCAATCTAACGTTTAGGAGCCTCATATACTTATAAAGAATAACTAGTCTCATTCTTCAGTAAGATTGCCATAACAAAGGATGTGAACTCAATACCTAAAGCTGGACAATTTGTACGTTTGACATTAGGCTATATACCAGCTGATACTTTTCTTTTGATTTGATCTATATATATATATATTTATGCATTTTCAACAAAACATGAATGATTATATTTTTCAGTTTATATCATTTTTATGTTTGAAAATGCGTACTTTAATGGAGCTTTTCCCATGATCTTTTATGCACGTAAGTATGATATACGTATGTTCTTAAAAACGCAATAAATCACTTGATCGAAGAAAACTACTGAAGAAAGGATAACGTCCACAATGCTAACACTATGTTACTACGTCAATACAAGTATCTATATTGATCAGGTGGCTATACAGCCAGTGGAAAAACATGCGGTTTGCCAATCCAAGAGGTCATGGGTTCGTATCGAACAGATAAAAAAGTGCGTTTCATTGAATGGATGTACTTGCTTGATGTTGCTTCGTCGATCGCATGTGTAATGTATGCTACAATGCCTAGCTTCTCCCTATAATTGACCAGCTGATAAGCTCCGCCTACGCATGCCTTGGATATGCACTCTGTATAGATTAAGTATTAGAATAGATTTAGTAACCAGAAGTACAACTTGTGTCTCGTTTCTATCCCATCCTCGTCGCCAATGTAATGTTTGTAATTGTTAATATTCATGCGGTAGAAATATAATTTGTTATAAGTATAAAAAGCCTATTAGAAATATTATTTTCAACTACAACAAAATAGATTCTGACCTTGATATAGTACATAATACTCCTAAGGAATGTAAATGCAACACATCTAAATGTTGCTATGCTCCAGCAGGTCATGTCATCACCGGTAATTTTGATATTGTTGATAAACGTAATCGGCATTTGTTTTCGAATGGTCCTAAATATCGATTACCTTCAATTATTAATTTTAATGCCTGCCGTGCCCAGATCGCCAACTCCATTGAAGATTTAAGTATTAAATGGTGTCGTAGAGAAGATGCGGACCCAAACTCGCTTTCTACTTGGAAGAAGTCAATTCTTAAAATTATAGATACACGTATTAACTTTTATAATGCTAACCCCTCTATACTTCCTCCGAGACCTAGGTTTTCCTTTCGTAATTTAAAATCGGGAATACAGGAATTTCATAATAAATTTGTTTTAGTTCCTGCAGATAAAGCAGCTAATTATGTAATTATTGTTTGACGCCTACATTACGTCAATGTTTTATCTCTGGAACTCGGCAGCACCAATTCCTATACTCCAGTTAATTTTACTGAGGATGATGTTGTTTCCGCACATATCACTCGGTTCACTACTTTCAAGGATGGTGTAAACGATAAGCAAAATAAACTGCCTACCATGTACTGGATTCCTAAATTGTATAAAAATCCGTATAAGGCTTGCTTTATTTCTAATTCTAGTGCCTGCACCACAACAAACATCTCCAAACTTTTAACTTCTTGTCTTACTGCCGTTAAAGATCACGTTAAACCATACTGTGATACAACTTATGAAAACTCTGGGATTAATTTTTTTTGGTCAATAAGAGACGTTCTTGATACAATTTTCAATAAAGGTCAAGTTTCATCAATATGCACTTATGACTTTTCTACACTATATACAACCTTACCACATAACTTGATTAAAGACAAGCTAATTTCTTTTATTCAAAAAACATTCGCTAGAGAAAATACTACATTTTTGGCATGTAATAATATTAAAGCATATTTCACTAACGGCAGTTTAGACAATTATACTATGTGGACTTGTTATTAAGTTGTGAAGCACTCATCTTCCTATTAGATAATATTTTCGTCAGGTATGGAACCACCGTTTACAGACAAATTGTTGGTATCCCTATGGGTACGAACTGTGCACCACTTGTCGCAGATTTGTTTTTATTTTGCTATGAAAGAGATTTCATGTTGAATCTTTCACCAGATACCCAGGTAGATGTTATTGAAGCCTTTAATGACACCTCTCGGTATGTGGATGACATATTGAATATTGACAACCCTTTCTTTCCAACTATGGTTAATATTATTTATCCTAAAGAACTTCAGCTTAACAAAGCTAATATATCTGATAATAAAGCTTCTTTTCTTGATTTAGATCTCTCGATTGAAAATGGTGATATAATTAGCTATCTTGATTAGCTATATATGACAAGAGAGATGATTTAAATTTTGATATTGTTAATTATCCCGATTTGGATGGGGATGTTCCCCGAGCAACTTCTAATGGGGTGTATGTATCTCACTTTATTCGTGTTTCAAGAGCGTGTACTCGAGTTGAGGACTTTAATATTCATAATCTTTGTATAACTAAAAAGCTACTCAGTTAGAGTTACCGTTACCATAAACTTCGTAAAACCTTTGCAAAATTTGAATATCGTAACCCTGATTTCTTTCCAAATATAAAAGTAATATAAGGACTTTTCTGCGACAAGGACTATCACAACCTGACTTCTATGGTGATGTGATTTATAAACTTCGAAAGATTCTTGGTCATGATCACTTTCATTCTATCTTTGTTAAACTTGTTAAAAAGTTTATCAAAAGAGGTTATGACCCTATCATTTTGCAACGTACTGCATGCTTGGTGGTGGATCCTTTTACAGTTCGCCACTATGCTTTACTCTTTAATTGTACGATGACCGCACAGGCTGTGGACCCTATGATGACGCCTACCTAAAGCCCATTGGGACTGTGGCGTTTGATATTTGTCTATGATCTTCTTTGTCGTGCCCTTAATGGTTTATTCTCCTGTTGCTCTGGCTTCTGCCAAGTCATTGAGTACCTGCATTGTGGCTTTCTAGGCTATTGCTTTTTTGTAATATATTTACACGAGCATATTTGTGTTTTACTTATATTGCCTATTGATGCTGCCTTGTTGGTTAGAGATTATATCATGGCGGGGATTTCTTTATTTACACTGTCCTGTTTTAATGGGATGACGGTAGGGTAAGTGTGCGGTTTGGTGCACCCTAGAACCGGTTTAAACCCCCAGTGGCCTACTTTGGCACTGAACGTTCCTGGTAGTCCTATTGTCAACCCTTTTGTGTTTGTGATGTCGTTTGCATTTATTCATACTGTTGCCTTCTTGTTTGTCTGTTTGCGTGTTTATTTCTGTGTTTTGTGGTTGACTGTCCTCCTTGAATGCTACTTTCCCTGTCCGATCTTTTTATTTTTCTTTATATTACAACAAGCGCTGATAAACTAAAAATATAAAAACCAAAGACATATATATGTTGTAAGGTTTAATCAAGTTTTACTACAATTCAATATACTATACAAAACAATATCATTAAACGACTGTGAAAAGCTATATATAGTATAATTTTACGTTTGCATAGATTGGACTCTAATACATGATATTGAAAGTACTTAATTAACCATCTAAGTTTCATTTCCTAAACACAGTGGCAATGTATACTTCTCAAATACTTTAAGGACCACGTTTTGATTTGTTTCATATTTTAATTGTGTTATTATTCAACATTTTACTGTCTTTTTGCAGTGTTTAACTTTAAATCTATTATTTAACAATTGCTACTTGACCCAAAATTATTAACTTTTGATATGGATATGAAATGCTGAATATTAAAGATTGAGTGTAATTATTATTGTTCTTTTTTATTAATTTGAGGTATATACATTCAAGGACGTGTGCAACCTACGAGGTAACAGTATAATTTATAATTGATAATTGTTATAAATAACATCATAATCAATATGTTGACATTCTCATATCCCATAATCACAACGGATGTTACTGGTAACATTGTGATAGCTGCATGGTAGTCAATCATTTTCGTTCGTATAGAAACAAATATGACAAAAACAAGAAACATTTGTATATGTTAGAATCAGTGAGTGTATATAGTTTCCTTAGTTTGCGATGTTATAATAACATCCTATATAGCGCATTGTTAAATTCAGAAATACAAGTACGCATGCTTTTCTCGAAATTGAGGTTACCATTTTATGATGTTTGAAGATGTGATCCAACTCTTTTGTGTGCATCACCTTGCAATAAAATATGTTTAAACTTAAAACGCGTATATAAGTAATATGTAAATTTCAGATTTTGTTTGTGTTGCTCTAGTGTATTGGTTGTTTGTATTGTTACTTTAGTGTATGTTTTGTATCCTCTGAACACGTTTATTATTTGTCCCTTCTAGCACAGTATACTAATTATTATACTCTAAGACTTCTCCATTGTATTCAAAATCAGTTCAGGGTATAGTGTTTGTGAAACCTATTATGTTTGTGGTATAACTCTCTCTCTCTCTCTCTCTCTCCCTCTCTCTCTCTCTCTCTCTCTCTCTCTCTCTCTTATCCCATTTCCTACTGTGTTCTTACGGATGGCGGGAGGTGTACAGTTCTGGCTCTACACAGGAAAAGTGGATGGTCTGCCCCTATCACAAAATAAATCGACCGTCATACATAACTTTAAATGTGTTGAATATTACCTAAAACAACACCATCCTCACCATGCTCACATCAAGTTATAATACATATGATAGCAGTATTTTCACTGTCTCCCTTATTACTTCACATTTCGTTTGTTAAACTACCACTTTCATAGCTAAATACATTTAAAAATAAATACCTTTAAGAAAAACAATTAAATACCTGAAAACGTACAGACATTATATCTCTGTGGTTTGAATATATTATAAAAGGTGTTCAAGCTTTAATCAATAGCTAGCGTACAGCAGTACAGTATGTCACCTATAAATTTGTGTTATGATTATTTAAAATGTCCAAAGGAAAGCTGACTCTCTTTTGGTATGACTGCGGGACAATGACAAAGGCAATGCAATTGTTAATATACAAGATACAAAGCAAATATGTTGCAAATATAGATAGAAAGATCGAACAGGAAAAGTAGCATTCAAGGACGACATTCAACCACAAACACACACAAACACAAAGAACAATTATAAAGATGAACAAAATGCCAAATTAGACATCACAAACACAAAAGGGTTGACAAATGTTTTATGATAACCATTTCCCCGGAAAAGTAACATCTTAAACAAAAATGTTATGTTATAAGTTAAACATCTATCTACATACTGAAATAGAGATCTGGTTAAACTAGAAACACAAAAAAGAGAAAAAAGTTTTACTGAGTCTGTTCATGAGATGTAATATTAAGTGCACCACCTCTCACGCCCACTAGCACATTCTTAAGCGGTATTCTACTTTAAAGCTACATAGATTGGGCTTGATGATCCAAAAGGATCAGTAAGTAATAACGCTACTGATTTGTAGTCGGTGCAACTTTTTACGGCCACCACACAGCACTGAACAAACGTTAAGTCAAATGTGTAATAAATAGAAAGCAAAATTTGAACAAAAGTTTATAAGTCAAAAATTGCGCATAACACCAGAAATGAGTGACGCAGTAGGGCCATTAAAATATTCGGACTGTATTTCTAGGAAACAACTACAATCAAGCTGTAAACGAGTGATAAGAAAAGCTAGATAATACTTCGTTTTCATTAATTTGAAACGTGAAACAAATTTTCCTAATAAATATTCTCATTTATATTAGTTTATTTTCTTAATTAAAAGTATGAAATACGAATACACATTTTCTTATATTATAGGATTGTCTAAAGAATTGCTGTCATTTTATCTTAAACCGATTATCTTTTTATTAACAGAGATATGGTATTTCGCACGTCACATATACGAACCTGGTATCCGTAAACATATCAGTAATGTAAATATTTGCGCTGTTTAGATATCGCATATATTGCACTCATAAATGACACACGGATCTCTCTAGCACGTTTGCAATAAAAAACATACAGCCATTACCTGAAAAAGCAATGTATAATAGAAGGCAATATGATAGCAACCTGAAACACCATCTAACAATTTTAAACTTTTGATTTGTTCACGGTTTAATGGTTAATAAATAGGTCATCGTGACCGTCTTATTGTCGTGTTGTTCAATTTTGTTTTAAAGAAATAGTTCACTGACCTTTTCTGAAGTAATTAACCTATGACTTTAGATAATTGGCCCAATTTTGAAAAAAAAAAAATTGTTTTTTTGTTTTTTTTGATAACGGAATTATTCTTGACTTAATTTTGACCTTGCATTTAAAGTAGCTATTCCGCCAACAACAGGCAAATTATACATCATATGTATACCGTTTCTAAACCTACTGACGACGAGATACATATATAACTTACATATTTAGATAATCTAAAGTCTGAAGACACAATTTAACCGGCGTTAACCAACCTGACCGAACCCCGAAACTGGAGCGTCGAAATAAGAGTTACCAACACATAATTCATTTTAAGCATATTCAATCATGAGTAGTTTTAGAACCTGCGAACCCGTGAACAAACTTCATTTTTAATCGGCACATATATATTGTTATATGAATTATACACCTGGATAGAGTTTTGATGTTTTTAGTGTAATTTTTCCGTTATTTGGCGGGGTAGTTTCTTGAAATGTGCATTTCCTGTTCGCCTTGTATATTTATTTTAAATGTTAAATTATTAAAATGCCCAATGGTAATGTCAAAGCACCTGGTATGCAATGGTTCGATGATCACTTTGTTATCTATCATATTTGTGAGGCATGTAATGCATAACAGGTAAACTTTTGATTAATGTACGTGACAAAACGCAACTTTTGATAAATGTACGTGACAAAACGCATTGCTTAGTGGTTTTATAAGTAAACACGGATGTCCGGGTTGCCACATTAAAAGAAATATCGAAGCGACGTAATCAACATAATTTACGAAACATAACAACAATAAGCATCAAGTTATGAAACTTCATATTGTTGCAGCGATAGTCACACTGTGCTTGCTTCTGGAAGATTCGCGTAAGTTCGTTTTATTTTGCTTTGAATCTTGTTTTCAATATAGTTTTTTACTTTTAAAAAATGTTTATCAGTCACACTTGTTCAGAATAATAACCAGATTATTTTCATCGAGAAAGGAGGATATTTTAGTTTTCACGAACACCTGAACACTCTTTCCTTCTCTTAATTATGTATATAACCTCGTATTCTTGTCTACGTAATATAGGGAATCACCAAGAGTGGGACAGGATGTTGTCTAGTCAAATCTCTTAAATTCTTTACAGATGGTATCGTCGGACTTGAAACCATGAAAATCACGTCATAATACTATTTATTTGCACATTTTAGTTAATTTCCTGAATAGTATGGGTTATTTATACATGTAGCATGTACAGGAAACAAATGCATCTTAATTACACACGCATGTTCTAAAGGTATGATTTGTGTTTTGTAGAGGGGATGTTTAAACCAGGTACGTCTATTTATCTATCTATCTATCTATCTATCTATCTGTCTGTCTGTCTGTCGTCTGTCTGCCTGCCTGCCTGCCTGCCCATGCCTGCCTGCCTGCCTGCCTGTCTGTCCTGTCTGTCCTGTCTGTCTGTATGTTGTCTGTCTGTCTGTCTGTCTTGTCCGTCCTTCCGTCCGTCCATCTATCTACTGCTCTCTTTCTGTGTCTGTCTGTCTGTCTGTCCATCCGTCCGTCCATCCTACGCCCTCCCGCCCGCCCGTACGTCTGTCTGATTTTGCCTGTCCGTTTGTTCGTCGATTTGTCATTGCATTAACGTATCGAACAACATCACTCATTCTACGTTATGCTTCAGTTATACATTTGTGTACCTAAGATATCGAACATATACATTTTACTGATAAAAATAGATGAGCAACATTCTACGTAAATCGCTATTATACATATTTATGATTATATCCAATATTTCAAAACTATCCCTTATATATTTTACATACCGCGTTTAAAACTAGTCAATATAAAAACAACGTATTATTATTAATGCAATAGAAGGCAAAATGTTTAAACTGATTGTCCGCAGCAAAAATCCTCTTCGTTTATAAACATTACATTTGATACCATTTGCATCGGCTGTAACCATTACACGTTTTAATTACAGAACCGTGTGTCGACTGCCGTGGACGATTTGTATCTATTGGTGAGGGGTACTTCGATGGCTGTAATTCGTGCACATGTAGAAGTCATACACCACCTGTAAGATTATTTTGAACATTATTTCACCTATTAGAATAACTACAAGGAATAAAATAAAAAGAGTTTACTATTTACCTAACTTCCCACGATTTAGGTCCTCGTCCATAATTTGAAGTAGTTATTTATTAAATGTGCTGTGCTACCGTAAGAATATTTTTCGAAGGGCTATGACTGTATGCCGACTTTTATTTTTCTTCTTACCTACTTACAAACCAATAATGAGTGATCGAACACAAAGCGGTAAGGAGCAAGTGAGTTCAATTCAGGGACTATAACCACTCGGTCACGGATGCCCCAAATTCAACATGAAACCTGTTATAGCATTACAAAAACACATTTGCGACAAGAGGTTCGTACACATTGGAAGACGAGAGGATATAAACAATGTGTCTATAAACAGTAGTTCCATACTTGATGAAAATATTATATATTATTAGGAATAGACGTGATTCATAAACTTCTTGGCAAGTGTAAGTGTTGTAAACATCTTCGATAGTAAAATAAAAGTAATATTAATACAGGCCAAACTATAGTTTTATCTCTAGCAAAGGTCTTTCGAACATGAGCTATATAGTTTATAGTGGTAGTCTACGCACACTACTCTGTACCAAAACGGTATAATAGAAATGTTACGGTCAAGTTCATTCAATGACATTTTAAATAAATTCGACATACACAATTAGACATGCGGCATTAAAAAAACATCCGTCAAGGTCAATGTCGTTTCACGCGATATACAACATTCGACATACAGCATTCGACATACGACATTCAAAAAACAACATCCAAGGTAAATGACGTCTCAAGCAACATACACCATTCGACATAAGGCATTCGACATACTACATTCACATAAACATTCGACAAACATCAGTTTTAAAGTTAATGTCGTTCTTGAGACATAAAACATTCGACATACAACATTCAATATACAACATTCGACAAACATCAGTTTTAAAGTGAATGTCGTTCACGCGACATACAACATTCGACATACAATAATCGACATATGACATTCAAAAACATCCTTCCAAATGAATGTCGTTTCAAGCGACATACAACATTAGACATACAACATTCGACATAAAACATTCGACAAAAACAACATGCATGGAGAATGTCGTTTCACGTGACATACATCATTTGACATACACCATTCAACATACAACATTCGACATACAACCGTCGACAAACGACATTCAAATAACAACATTGAAGGTGAATGTCGTTTCATGCGACATACAACATTCGACATTTGACACACATCAGTTTTAAAGTGAATATCGTTCACGAGACATACAACATTCGACGTACAACATTCGGCATTCAACATTCAACATTCGGCAAACATCAGTTTTAGAGTGAATGTCGTTTAAACCGACATACACCATTCAACATTCGACAAACATCAGTTTTAAAGTGAGTATCGTTTGACGCGACATACATCATTCGACATACATCCTTCGACATACAACATTCGACATACAACTTTCGACACACGACATTCAAGACAATATTTTACATACAGCATTCAATATACAACATTTAACTTTCGATAAACAACATACAACATTCGACATTCAAACCGCATGTCGTTTAAAGCGAAACAATACCGTAACGTCAGCTACTGGTACAACTGCAAAAATGAGCAGACTAAAAATGAGCAGACTCATTATTTGTGGATCAGACGACATTGACATCATTGCGGATAACGTGCATATTTTAAGTCAGCCAAAGGAAAGTTGTTCAAATACAATCGGAATGTGATTTCACTTAGAAAAATGTCCCGGATGTAGCCAAGAACTATCATACATAATCAAATCCGTGATAAAAGATAGAAATTCGACGATTACGATGAGATCTGTATTATGTATTGCTGTAATGAAG
This sequence comes from Cyrtodaria siliqua, assembly GCA_037043455.1. Lineage (NCBI taxonomy): Eukaryota > Metazoa > Mollusca > Bivalvia > Adapedonta > Hiatellidae > Cyrtodaria > Cyrtodaria siliqua. Next base: position 11,116 of record JAWPHD010009593.1, on the reverse strand, counting down.
TCTCGATTTATTATTTTATGATTATTTTGTCACGGAACTTTATAAACAAAAAAAAAACATTCTCCAAAAGCGTATTTCACACTTGAAATGTCCGCCTGCGTAATTTATCATGCAATTATTACACCGGATGTTTTATTTATAAAAGTTCTTTAAATCAGTTTTGCCTCTAAGGTTAATATTTTCTCTTTGAGATTTAAAGGTTCGAGAGATAATGCCTGTAATGGAAATGTTATCTCAGTATCTTAAAAGCTAACAAAAGTTTGTCTGGTTGAATAGAGCAAAAACATGTAAAATGTGCTTATAACCTGGCATAGTATGCATAGATAGGCACTTTGAGACTATCATTCTGTTAATTTTCATAATATAAGGCTGAATATTGGCTGCACTATTTTTTTAACTAGCCCTTTTCAACATATTTCAATTTTAAAATTTGTTCCAAAAATAAATATACATCTAGTGATAAAATATTTAAATCAATCAAACAATTTGGATGACCACAAATAACATACGAATGTTGTATGTCGCGTGAAATGACATTCACCTTGAATGTTTTTTTACTGAACGACATTCACTTTAAACCTGATGTGTGTCAAATGTGGAATGTTGTATGTCGATTGTTGTATGTCGCGTGAACGACATTCACTTTAAAAACTGATGTTTGTCGAATGTTGTATATCGAATGTTGTATGTCTAATGTAGTATGTCGCGTGAACGACATTCACTTTTAAAACTGATGTTTGTCGAATGTTGTTTGTCGAATTTTGTGTGTCGAATGTTGAATGTCTCTTGAACGACATTCACTCTAAAACTGATGTTTGTCGAATGTTGAATGTTGTATGTCGAATGTCTATGTCGAATGCTTTATGTCGAATGTTCTATGTGCAATGACATTCACATTGGATGATGTATTTGAATGTTGTATGTTGAATGTTGTATGTCGAATGTTGTATGTCGAATGCTGCATGTCTTACTGAACGACATTTTAAAAAATGAATGTCATATGCCGTATGTTGAACCAACTTCACGCAGCTAGCTAAACATGAAATAAATTAGTAGAATAAAAGCAAATTTCTTTAACATACTTAAAGCTGTTAGAGCTAAACTTGAGAACATCATAGAATATAAGGAAACAATAGTCTCGTATATCAGAAGAGAAACTTTGATTAGGAAACTATTTGTAATCTACCGTTCGAAGTAATATAAAAAACTAACCGCTCGATTTAAAAATAGTGTGCTCAACACGGGATTCGATTTCTAAACCTCCGACTTGAAAATCCGTATACATTACATTTGAAGACATCGAACCAGCTTTTTTTAGCTCACCGAAGGCTCAAAGTGAGCTATTTTGACCGTCGTCCGTCGTCGTCCGTTAACTCTTGCTTAAACAGCTTCTCCTTGGACAATTTTGACCAAATTTCACATGGATAATACCGAGGTCAAATTATTCCAAAAGTTTACAAATTAGGTCAATGCGACATCCAAGATGGCCGTCATTAGCATATTTATTCAAAACATTAACAAATCTTCTTCTCAAGAACCGCTTAACAGATTTTAAAAGTTTTTATTTATATATGATCGCCAGCTCCTAACCTAAAAAAGATATACAAACAAAGTTCCTAGGATTAATAATGGCTGTGCCCCGGGGTTCCAAAATATATTACTATGGAGAGTTTACATGTATTACATAGACTTATATAGGGCATTTGTAAACGACATCTCAGAAACCGCTTGACTAATTTTGACCAAATGTCACATGGACAATACTGATGTCAGTGCCTTCCAAAATTATACAAATTAGGTCAATGCGAAATCCAAGATGGCCGCCATTACCATATATAATCAAAACATTAAAAAATCTTCATCACAAGAACCGCTGAACAGATTTTGACAGTTTTTATTTATAAATGATCGCCAGCTCCTAACCTAAAAAAGATATACAAACAAAGTTCCTAGGATTAATAATGGCTGTGCCCCGGGGTTCCAAAATATATTACTATGGAGAGTTTACATGTATTACATAGACTTATATAGGGCATTTGTAAACGACATCTCAGAAACCGCTTGACTAATTTTGACCAAATGTCACATGGACAATACTGATGTCAGTGCCTTCCAAAATTATACAAATTAGGTCAATGCGAAATCCAAGATGGCCGCCATTACCATATATAATCAAAACATTAAAAAATCTTCATCACAAGAACCGCTGAACAGATTTTGACAGTTTTTATTTATAAATGATCGCCAACTCCTAGGCTACACAAGTTATTCAAACGAAGTTCCTAGGGCTAAAAATGGCTGTACCCCGGGGTACCAAAGTTTGTCTATGGAGATTTTACATGTTTACCCAGACTTGTAAACGACAACTCCTCAGAAACCGTGTGACATCCAGGATAGCCGCCATTACCATATATAGTCAACACCTTAATAAATCTTCTTCTCCAGAATCGCTGAACAGATATTGACAGTTTTTATTTATAAATGATCGCCAACTCCCTGGCTACAAAAGTTATACAAACGAAGTTTCTAGGGTAAAAAATGGCTGTGCCCGGGATTCCAATGTTTGTATATGGAGTTTTTACATGTTTTACATATACTGATATAGAGCAATTGTAAACGACATTTCCTCAGAAACTGCTAGACCAATTTTGGCGAAATTTCACATGGATGATACTGATGTCTGTGCCTTTCAGTGTTTTACAAATTAGGTCAGTGCTACATCCAAGATGGCCGTCATTATCATATATGTAGTTAGTTACAAATACTGTATATAGCATCGATAAGAGGATAGGGCCTTTATATTTCATTCGATCTTTACCAAACTTTAACAGATTGTTAATATCAATAAAAGCTCGGACAAGACCGAAAACCAGCTATATCGGACCACAAACACCAGCATTATGTGCCCTTGAATTGTTGAGAAATGCCATTTTCAGCCTCGTGAACACTCTAGCGCCTTCATTTTGTATTTGATCTTTCCCAATCTTGGCCAGATTGTTGATATCAATGAAAGCTCGGAGGAGTTTGAAAACCAGCCAGATCGTATCAGTAGCATCGGCGTTAAAGCTACAGAGTCCCTGTATCAATCGATTTCTTTTTTGTAGGCGTGTCTTTATTTGTAACTTCATGTTCACCAGCTCATGTCGAAATCAGGTATTTAAGCGAGCAAATATAGCGAAGGGAATCATTTACTGTATATACATCGACCAGTGCACATCGTACCTATACACAGGTAACAGTAATTTTCACAAAAAAAAAGTTAGCTTTTTCGGGGCTCGAACACACGACCTTCTGATTTCAAGTCCTGTGCTCTATCCACTGACCTACGACGCTACTTGAGAAAAATAGTATACTAACTACCATATATTATGAGGCAAAATAACTTAACATATTTGATGGATCAATAAATATGCTGTCCATATTGTCGCACGTGTAAATTAACATATCCTGGTGTAATACTGTATCTTATCAATATGAAACTAATACTTCGCCTCAAATCAACCATATCTCGACTTGTTATTTAGCGCTTGATGAGTTTGTGTGCGCGCTCTGGTTATTACGTAATGCCTATTTAGTGTTAAAAATGCTACAATATACCAATAAGTAGCAGTGGTCTAGAGGTTCAGCGAACATCTTTCAAATCTTACAAGTGCAAGGCTGTGGTTCAAATCCCGTTCCGGGCAACTATTTTTTATCACATATATTCTGGAGCCGTATATTTATCGATGTTACCTGTACGGAGGCGAAATAAAAATGTGAAATTTTACGTATCGATTTCTCCTTATATACCGACTTTTGGGGTGTTCGTCGATTTGAAACTACTTCACACGTGACTCATTCATATTCATGAGTTATTACCAGTTAAAATAGGGACTGTACAGCTTTAAGGCCATTTTTCAATATTTGGTATTGTATACTGGGTCGTGGGTTCAAATCTCACTTTTTTTCTTTTTTTTTTCATAATTTTTTTAAAATGGTTGTGTATTTTAAATTATTATTTTTTTTTTTTGTATTTTAATTAATTATTTTTTTTTGTTCATAAATCAACGTCGGTTCATTTTTCTTTAATTAAGAGCTTCATCAGTTGGTTGACTGTCCTCCTTGAATGCTACTTTCCCTGTCCGATCGTTTTATATTTCTTTACATAGAGGTATAGGGAAGAAAATCTTCTTGTCTGAAGCTACAAGAGATAAAGGTTTAATATTGTTTTTATTTATTATCAGCATGGATCCTCTACCAAGTTTGTTCAAATTTGACTCTGCCTCATGTGTCACAGTTTTACATAGACTTATATAGGGAAAAACTTAAAAAAAATCTTACTTGAAACTACGAGAGCTAAAGGTTTAATATTTTTAATTTATTATCAGCTTATGCTCCTCTACAGAGTTTGTTCAAATGGTGATCCTGGAGTATAATTTGGTCCCTCCCCAGGTGTCACAATTTTTCATAGACTTATATTTACCATAAGAAGTTCCTAGGGTAAAAATTGGCTGCGCCCCGGGGTTTCCTATCCATTCATTTCCATACAAACGTTCTGTAAATGTGAAGAACCAAGTTTTGCAATTTTACCCTATGTCGCACAATGTTTTCAATATAATAATCAATTGCACTTGTTAACTACCTTTTCCTCTTGTAAAAATTCTCAGGTGAGCGACTCAGGGCCATTTGGACCTCTTGACAGTATATTTTCAGTTTATACCATTATAAGAATGAAAAGAAATGAAAATATACTGTTAAAATGCAATAACATATTTGTAATCTATATTTATGGAGATTCATTTTATGTAATTATATACTTAAACACGCATAAAATCACAAAAGTGGAAAGCAATATTGAACATAGGAAAATGTCCACAATGCTAATTCTATATTTCGAGGGTCATTCAATAAGTTGTGGCAATGGCTTAATATTTTAAACGTTATATATACAAATAAGCTTATTTTCCTAAAATCATTTAATATAACATCACTTGCGTTGATTGACCGAATCCATCTCCTTGGTAATATTGCAATACCAGTTGCTAGGCAGCCAAAGATGATATGGTTCACTTCCTTGGCTACGGCACATTGTAGCTCATTTAGGTCCAAAGAAGCGGTTGTTTTAACTTTGGTAAAGATCAACTTCACATGAACTTAAATCTGGTGAATAAGAGAGGTGACTCAAAAGTTCTCAACAGTATGACGTTATAAAGGGGGAATCGAGTTACCGTGCAATATGATGGAGCCGGCTTCTAGCAAGTATCTACACTTTTCCCTCTCCGTTGGTCTCAACATACTCTGCAGGCATTATTTGCTATTTCCTCATACGTACATCTCCTGCCTGCATCGAACAGTTTCTTCATTTTTTTCAGCATTAAAAGAGTATGTGCCAGAAATATGCTGACCATGGCTCATCTGATATGTCTGTAATGCCACCTTTAAATCGCTGCACCCATGGTCAACTAGTTTAAAAGATAGAGCCAATATGCCACAAGCTTCCGTCAGCGTTTCAAATAATATATTCCCAATTTCCCTCTTAAACTTCATTTTTTTGGCGAAAACGGTATTATCGTTTTCAGCCATATGCTATCATTCATAGACCGGATACATCGTTTTAGCGCACCACGCGGATGTTACCATATTTTTCAAGACCAGACCTATGTTACTATTTTACAGAACGCAGTATCTCAGTCTGACGATTTGTCTAGATTTTTGTCGAAGATGATCAAGACTATTGGTCATTGCTTAGTAGGCAAACATCAAATAACACCGGGAACGCGCACCTGTTTTGGATGGTTTAATTTACGGGATCCGTTACGGTTTTTGATGTAATTTGCGGTGCAATCCAAAAAAAATAATATACATATTGTTTTTGCTATACGATGCAATGGATAAATAAGGGAAAGTAAAAGAAAATAGAACCTTATTGTTTGATTCTAATCACAAGTGTATTATTAATTAATCATAAATAAAACAAAGAAAAAAAGCGAAATATTCAATATCTACGAATGTTTGTAGTTGCAAATACTCATTGGTAATAACAATCTCGGGGCAAGTTAAACAAAAACAGGGCAAGTGTCTTTTCAGTCAGGGCATGTGGACTTTTGAAATCTCCTTCCCTGGGCTATTCCCAATTTTAATTTTCTTGGAGCACTGTTGTGGCGACTACTTCTCAGAAACTACTTGATAGATTTTCCATGAAACTTCACAGGAATGTTGCTCTTGATGTCTAGTAATACATGTCAGACGGAAATTCAAGATGGCGGCCACGGCTTAAAATAGATTATTTACAAATGCAATTTCTTCCCACTTCCCAAAAACCATAAGTGTTATTGATTTTGAACCTTAAACCAAAATGAATGGAATGCATGTGGTTGATCCTAGCCAAAATTCATTTCAGTCAGCGCTCATCTTTGTTTATATACAGTTATATAGGACAAACTTGTGGCAACTACTTCTCTGAAACAACTACTTGGATTTTCATGAAACTTCAAAAGAATGTTGCTCTTGCTGTCTCGTTGGTCCTAGCAAAAAACAGACCGGCCGAAAATTCAAGATGGCTGCCACAGCTACAAATATATTTTACACAATACAAGTTTGTGGCGACTACTTCTCAAAAGTCATGTGATATTGCTTTGGAACCTTTACTAAAATGACTGGCATGCCATATAATTGGTCCTATACAAAATCCATTTCGATTCGATGTCAAACAAGGCCACCAGCGGCCGTCTTCGTTTAGATAGTTATATAGGAAATACTTGTGGCGATTACTCTGAAAAAAAAGATGGATTTGCATGACACATTTCAGGAATGTTGCTCTTGATGTCTAGTTTGTCCTAAATAAAAATCAGTTCGGCTGGAAATTGAAAATGGCCGCTAAAGCTAAATATACATTTTTAAAAATACAAGTTCATGGCGACGGCTAAAAAAAAGATTTTAACCAACTATCTCAAACAATAACTTGCCAGTTCCTAAAACCCTTAATAATGAACTTCAGGTGAGGATTCAGCGGTCTCTTACTCAGTGGATAAAGACGCCTCGGCTTGAGAGATCTATAACATATAACAAGAATCACTTCGCCAATAAAAATCATAACAATTCATACAATCTTAAATCTTAACTATAGGAACAGCTCAAAAACATTTGTTTACTTATTATTTTCGCCATTCAGTACGCAGCACTTTGATTAGATATGAAAGTTGCTCATTCCGCTTACCGCGTCTACGGCGTTCGATGTACGTTCCGATGATGTCACGTCAAAATGACGTAATTGATACTAACGTTATTATTTTATACCAATTAAATCGACTAGTAATCAGTATGTTTACCAAATTTCATGAACAATCCTCCAATAGTTATTTAGATATCAAACCATTGTCCCTATTTCTTGAATGACCTTCGTACTGCCGATACACACACTTTATTCATTAACTACATAGCGCAGTCGTAAAGCATATGGATTCATAGGCGCAGGAGCCGGGGGGCTCGCCCCCCACCCAATGTTTAGAGTGGGGGAGTTGGGGGGGGGGGCGCCAGAGTATGCTTTGCCCCTACCCCCACTTTTTGGTTTTGTTTTGCTTGTTAAAAAAAATTGTGAAAAAGTTTGGCCCACTCCCCAATAATTGAAACATTCCTACGCCCATGGGATTGTCAATCCGAAGGTAATGGGTTCGAATCTCGCACAGCTCATAATATTTGTCTTGAATATGTGTACATGTTCGATGTTGCTTCGTCGATTTCAGTTAAAGAACAAACACCTATCTCAAATACAGCTTTTCAACGAAGTTTCACAAGCTTGAATTTTGGACTAAACTCCTACCATTTGCTCTAAGAACAATTCCAATATCAGTTTTAGATATTATATTTATTGACTATGCCTGTATGTCGAGTTATAAAGTTCCACGTAACAAAGCGTTGTTGTATAACATTAGTATGAACTGATCACGTATATTTTTTATTTTTTTTTGTATTTACATTTACAAATTGAAAATATGTGTTGAAACGAGCTGAGTAGGTATGTCTTAATAATACTTTTCGTGATTTCCCACATTTCATTCAGTTTCAATAGCGAGGTATTCAATGTCGAGAGATCGTTGAATATATAATCATTTGTATAAAATTATATTTCAGAGAGCCAGATGTCTGAAGAGGGGATGCTTATGGAAGAGGCCCTGTAGGCCTATAGCGTAATATCGTCCACAGTCGTAATGTACGGTGAACCGTTGATTGCTGTCTCTATTCTGATTTTAAATTTCGTTTTACAAGTGCAACTTACACTGATACAAGAGAAAAATATATCAGTTTTATTGTAATTATATTACCCGAGCCAATTAAACACCTAAACGACAACTCCGCGTGCAATTTCGTAACTTGTTTAGCTAAGTGAATGCATGATGAAAAGGTCTTAAAATGTGTATACTTAGATGATTATTATAATATGTGTAGGCATTTGACTTTCAAAATCATTATATTTTCAGTGTTCTCAATCTCATTACAATTAAATCCTAATTACGCTTTGATACTCTCCACTATATGATCTGACAACATTGCCTTTGAGGTCACGTCAGATCGAACTTTCATCTAATCAATATTCATGACAAGATCAACTAAATTCAACCAATGAATCACGCGATTCATATGCTCTTCAGATGATGTTCGAGTGAACTGAACAAACGAAAATCCACATCAAACACATATATCTGAAAAAGATAAAGTCCCCATGTGTTAATGCTGTGGATTGCACGATAAATTCAAAGAAATGCACTCAATGACATTTTTACAGCAAGAATGCGAAAAAATCATGGGCGCGTTCATGTTTTTTGAAGCGGTACTTACTTTTTTGTACTGCTATTAAATTCCGTCAAACACTCTAGGAGAAGAATTCTATAGGAGAAGAATTCTATAAGCAGTTTGCTTTCATTCTAATCCTTTTATATAATTGTACAAGGTATATATGCAATGTTGTAAACCATTGAAAAATAAAATACGTTTAAACCAAACACTCTTGGTTTTATTCGGCAAATATTCAATAATGGTTGATGTGTTATGTTTGTCAACGCATTTTTGTTTGTGTTTTATAAGCTACAAGCTACGGACATTGTCTCTTTCAATAGACTGCTACACAGCGTTTGACTAACACGCGACATGCACAGTGAAGCAGCCTATACCGAGTGGTTTTGTAGGCTAAAATCTGATTAGCTAATCGTAAGGTCAACCTGACGTGACCTCCAATGCAATGTTGTCAGATCCTTAGTGCAGAGTATCGTAGCGTAATAAAGGGTCTGATTTTAATGAGATTGCAGTGTTCTAGACATAATTTAAACTGCCGCAAATAATGTAACCTCATACAAAATATGATACGTATATCACAATTCGCAATCTCATATCTACCATTATCTATAAAAAATAAGGATTGTATATGTATATTGTATATGATCAAGTGAGCATTTCGACCTGACCAAAGAGTTATACGTCGATCTGGCAGTTGCAAGGTTTTAACGCAAATGATGTCGTCCCTTTGAAATACACGTACATTTTATTTGGATATATACAAAGATTTTTAAGATAAATATGTATATCAGTTATTACACTCACTATATCACTATAGTTTAAATTTGTTGGTAAAGCTAATAACTTGCGTTAGGACATAATAGCTTTTGATGAACGTCATATCTGTTGCTCATGTATTTGTACATAGTTGGAAAACAATTACATTATAGCAGAGCATTTTGGTACACTTTTATATTAAACATAGCGTTGAGCTGTTTATGTATACATATTTGTTGAAACACGTCTGTTTTGTTGTTGTTTTACAATTATTCTCTAACAGTAAAGGCATGTAGTTATTAATTGATTCATTTGTGATATCTTTATATCAAACACAACTGCAACGTTCAAAGAAAGTTACAAACTTAACCTCAGATGAGTATTGGGTTTATTTGTTTTTGTTGTTTTCCAATGGACACGTGACAACCTTAAGTGTTATTTTGGCATTAAAATTATCACCTCACTTGATTATCCTGCCTCAACTGCTTGCATATATTTAAATAACAATTTGAGATTTCAATTTTCTTCATATTTCTACAAAACTTTAAATATATTATTGTGCAATACATTAGTATTATTTATGATTTCAAATGTGCAAGTGGTGTCGAAAACTAACGGAACGCCGTAAGTTTTAAACAACTCAAGATTGCCATGTGTCCCTTTAAGAATATATTTGTGTGTCCACTGTATCGGCTGTGTGGATTCATTTCACGAAAGGGACTGTAGGTGATATTGAAGAGATTGATGTCGATCTAAATACAAATGTAAACCTTTATAATGTTCTTCAGTTGCATATGAAATGTCCATATGCATTCAATTAAGCTGCATGTTACCTTCCGGTTAATATTGTAAATGGAAATGTTTGGTCCGGAAAGCTATCCTATACATAGCCACGGGAAAATAATTTAAACAACAATTCATTCACATTTTTCGGTATTTTATTCGGGTTTAAACGCATGTAGTAATGGCAAAATTCCATGAAGAGCCTAATTGCAGTTTTCGGACGTTTATGCGGTTTATGCGATTTTAAACGCCGATAGTGAAAAGATGCAAAACAATTATTTAATAAATAACCACCCCATTAATACCAACCATAAGTTGTAAAAGAAAATAAACTAACCTTCAATAGTGGCAACCTCATCTATTTCAATGTAGTGTTAACTGATAAATTCACTTGTTCTAGTAAGCATATGAGGCAATGAGCGCACGTGCTGCACTATCTTTCATTTTTTAAACCCTACAGGTTTCTGTTGTTATTTTCCTATTTTCGTTATCTCTAGAACAACAAGCTGTTAGTATTTGGTGTGTCACTCTCTGTACACCATTCAAAGAAATAGTTTGTCACATGATGTTTGCTATGAATTTGAATAAAATAAGACGAATACTTGGTTTACTGTCGGGCTATTGTACCACCTCCGGACTGTAACCGGCTATTCAGGCCGTGTTCCTTGCTTTTGATGACCATTATTCGTCCCCCAACGGATCCTCTCATGGAACTACGGCATCGACTTTTTGTGCATGCTTAAATGTGGAAGCTTTACCAACTTTATCAGGTTGTTAATATCAATGATAGCTCGGACGAGTTTGAAAA